>PTRB01000021.1:147311-257720 GCA_025094155.1 Lichtheimia hyalospora FSU 10163
TAGCCTTGACAAAGTTACCAAGAGTACGGGTGGAACCGCGAGAAGTGGTGTAACAATCGACGATACCAGCAAGTTGAAGAACCTTCTTGGGAGTAGGAGCAGCAACAAGACCAGCACCACGAGGAGCAGGGATCAAGCGGCAAAGAGCAGAACCACACTTGCCAGTGACCTTGCAAGGAACAGTGTGGGGATCACCAAGAGCAGTACCCCAGTAACCACGACGAACAGGAATCACGGACAACTTGGCAAGGATAATAGCACCACGAATGGCAGTAGCAACTTCCTTGGAGCACTTGACACCCAAACCAACATGACCATTCGAATCACCAATGACAACGAAAGCCTTGAAACGAGTGCGTTGACCAGCACGAGTTTGCTTTTGAACAGGCATAATCTTCATAACTTCATCCTTAAGGGAAGGAAGGAAGTAGTCGACAATTTGGTATTCCTTGATGGGCAAAGAGAAGGTGTAGATTTCTTCCATGCTCTTAATCTTGCCAGCCTTTACGAGACGACCGAGCTTGGTAACGGGAACCCTATTTCATATACATTTGTCAATTGTCTGTTGCTATGATACATTTATATATTCAATAACATACCATTCGGTCTTTTCATCGCCACGACGTCCACGGCCACGACCGCGACCACCACGACCACGTCCACGTCCAAAACCACCACGTCCTGTTGTTGTCAGTGGTTAATTATCACATGTCACCACTTGAGATCGGAAGAAAAGGATAAACTTACTATCGGCCGGTGCTCTGTCAGCCATTTGCTACAAGAAAAATGAAAAGATAATCATAAGCCAATCCATCCATCTTGAATCTCATTCATCCATTCATCTACTTTATCCATCCATTCTCTTTTTTGTTACACTACATGGAACAATGCTTACATATACTTATTTGAATGAGGAATTCAAAGAGAAGGAGCTTCCCTGTAGCACCCCTTGTGTGAGCTCATAGAGCGATCGGAATTCCATTACCGTCACGCTCTTTCCAACTCCCACTCTCATTGGGTCACAGGACACTAGTGGTATTCGAGCCAATGATTACTTTGATAGCACTTATAAAATAAAGTTTAGTTATGGATCAACAACTTAAAAAAAGGAATATAATACACATCTATTTACAATATTGGATTCTGTACAAGTACTTGAATAAAAAGTTACTACTCAAAATCACTCAATGGACGTCCCTATCATCCACCAATATTAGCAATGTGACAAGCCTATTGCATAGTCTTTGCTTTACCTTTGTTTCTGGTATCCAACGAGTAAAGAAAACTGAAATTAGCATTAATATGCCAAATATGATCAACACATATGGAAGAAAATGGCGTTTTCCTGGTGGACCACCCACATCGGCCAATGCATTAAAAGCAAATGTAGCTATGATAGCACCGAGTTTACCAGAAGCTGATGCAATACCATGTGCCTTGGCACGATGTCGAGTGGGAAACACTTCTGCAGGCAATACAAAAGTGGTGACATTAGGGCCAAAATTAAAAAAGAACTATTGATCCGCATTAGTTTGGAATGATAACAAAGGCATTATGATCATACTTGAGAAACGGCAAAGATAACAATGAACAACGCCACCGATGTATCTTGAATAGGTTCCCATCCTGCACCAAGAACGATATACAAAGCTCCTACCATAAGGAAACCCATGTATTGAATCGGTTTCCTTCCCAAGCGCTCAATAGTGAGCACGCTCGTGATATAACCCGGAAATGAGCCGAGACCCGCCAAGATAAGATTACCAAGAGCTTGCTTGAATAGCGTATCCCAAGTACCAAGATCAGTAGGCGCAAATCCCATTGAGCTCAAGATCAGCGCTTGATTGAGATTAGTACCATAAAATGCAATATCCATAAAGAACCTAAACATTGTCATTGTGAATACCATCATGCGTACAATGAAAATTCTCAGCTCACCAGCAAAGACTGACACCAAGAAGCACTTTTAAGTTTTTCCATTTTCGAAAATGCTGTTTCAAATGATATGAGTGGTTCATTGTCCCTTACTTTTGTTCATTGGTACTTCTCACCTGATAAAAATCACGAATATTTTCTCGACGTATTTCCTTTTGTGTCTTGCGCTTTTCTGATTGCTGTAATACATTTTCATCATGAATCGTAGTTACAGTCTTTTCAGAAGCCAAGCTGGCATTTTCAGGTTCTCTATTTGCTGGGCTATTGCCAAGATGGGATTGAGATTCAACATATTCAATCATGGATGTGGGTGCATTGGAATGGGGCGTTGCAGGTTTTGCAACCACGACAAAATCATCTTGCTGCTGCTCCTGCTGCTGCTGCTCTTGCTGCTGCTGCTGCTCAGGTTCATAGGTGCTACTTTTCTCTTCATCGTCGTTGTATGTACTCGGACGATTTTTGACTCTGAATGATTCTGTAGCTAGAATAGCGGCATGTGCACCTTCAGAGTCATTTTGTACATTGACTGCATAGCGAGGTGATTCAGGCATAGTCCATCTTCCATAGATAGTGGCTACTGCTGGAATACATCCAAGACCGATACATAGACGCCATACATAATCAAGATTGTCGACATTATTCTCGACAGCACCCTTAAAGATGGCAAGCAATACCATGGTCACCAGTGCTGCAACGATTTGTCCTACACCTTGCATAGAGAAAATAAATGCAATCATGGTTCCTCGATTGTTGGTAGATGACCATTCACTATGATATGCGTTAGCTCTAGTTGTATTGATATATTGTTTACATACGAAGCAACTGTGCTAGACATTGGATAATCACCTATATACATACAAAACAGGGCACGTGATAAATATGGCATGAATCAATGAGTGAGATGATGTAACCATACCTCCAATGCCAACACCCAAGATGAAACGCCAAAAACCAAGAAAGCCAACAGCACCCACACCTTCCACAGCAGAAGCGGATGTAGCACAATTGATGGTAGCAATGATGATCAACAAAAGTTCAAGACCATAAATGGCTTTTCTTCCAAAAGCTAATCACAAATGCTGAATAGCTGCCTTGTTTTACAATGCATATACATACCATCACCAAGGAAACCAAATGTTAACTGACCAACAAGCTGACCAAATGACACCATACCCTTAAAAGGTCCTTGAATACCACTGGGCATCTGAGCGCCAAAGGTGAGTCGGTAGCTGTGAACCATCCATTTGTTCATACCTGATCGTGATTGTCTTTGTAATAGATATATCCCAACATGGGCGTCACCAGGTTGATGATAAATATATCATAACTAGATTAGCTCGAATGAGAGATGCTGGTACACAAAGGCGTGGGAAGAAAATAAAAAGACCATACGCATCAGTAAAGAATCCTGTGCTACTAATTAACAATGTTCTCGCTTGACGCCAGTTAAAAGTCTTTGTATCGTCAAGCGCTTCAAGAGGACTTGGTTGTGTATTAGGATGATTCGTTTGCATAAAGAGTGAAAAAAGGTGAATTGCAATAGAACCCCAGGCATGTAGCAGTTTGACAGATGAAAGTGGCGGCATCGATTTCCGTAGGCTCCGATGATTGCATGAACCAACGTGCGTTGCTGCTCCAATCATATCAAGTGCTGACGCATGCTGACGATATGCCTAATCATCGTGTGACACACTCCGCTCCCTGGTACAAGACCAACCCCACACCATCGAACCATTTCCATATTTCTCTCTTTTTCAAACATTTACTTTTTCCGATCATCGGCACAAAGCATACAGGATGCTCCGTGTAGCCTATTCCCAATCCTACCAGCTTCTACTACGCCATGGCAGCCGATGCATGAGCACCCATACAGCTGTCAAGGAAATGTCAGTCACTGAATTATCCAAGTTGCTGGATCAACAACGCAAGACGGATCCTTTTCAAAATCAAATCAAGTTGATTGATGCACGTGAACGTCACGAAATTGAACAATTTGGTCGTATTCATGGTGCACATAATATCCCATTCAGCGTTTTCAAAAGTGACAAGGATACATATTCTGCTGCACTTGAAGATGTATTCAATGGTAGCAAGCATGATGAAACTACGGTAAGGTAGCAATGATGGTTCATATAAGGTAAACTAATGTTTTGATTATTATTCAAGCTTGTTGTTCACTGCATGTCAGGACGACGTAGCCACGAAGTGACTCAACTTGCTATGGAAATGGGAATCAAGAATAGCTACAATATGGTGGGTGGATTCAAGCAATGGCTTGCTGATGAACTTCCATATGAGCCGTACAACAACAATCATTCGCCATGGGTGCACACCATTTTTGAGCCAGAAACGGAAACAGCTCAATATGTCGTTGCTGATATTGGTATGTTGATCCAATCATGCATCCATGCTTGCAGGAAATATCTAATTGCAATCTTGTATAGAAACCAAGGAAGCTTATGTTATAGATCCTGTATTGGATTATGATGCCTTTGCTGGTACAGTTCGACCCAATACCGCAAAGTCAGTGTTGGATTATATTCAAAAACGCAAGTTTCATGTAACCAAGATTATTGATACGCATGTGCACGCTGTAAGTAATCCATCGTACGCTGGATTCAGATGATTGTTTGTTGATGACTCGTGATGCATTAGGATCATCTTTCAGCTGCTGTCTTTTTGAAGAATGCTTTGCCTTCAAAGGTAATTTGTTTATCGTTGAATCGTGTTCATGGTCAAATGATTAATTGATGATATTCAGCCTGATTTCTGGATTGGAAGCAAGGTGACCGATGTTCAAAAAGTGTTTCGTGAACGTTACAATTTGCCCAATGGTGAACTTAAGGTCACTGGCGAACAATTTGACCATCTCGTAAGTGAAGGAGAATCATGGGTGTTGGGTAAGAATATCCAATGCTCTGCCATCCATACCCCTGGGCATACACCAGCATGCATGTCACACCGAATTGGTGATGCAGCTTTTGTGGGAGACACATTGTTTATGGTAAGACTTGTGTTTATTTTTGGTAAACAATAGTAACTCATATTGTTGACAGCCTGATATTGGCACTGCTCGATGTGATTTCCCTGGTGGTAGTGCCGAGCAAATGTATCAAAGCGTACATAAAATGTACAATGCATGGCCTAATGATACACGCATCTTTGTTGGTCATGATTATCCACCTGTAAAGAGTCATCGATCCGTAAGTACAATGAGACATAAACGAAAAAATGGGGTGATTAAGTTTTATTCATGACAAAACAGTACGAGGTGATGACTACACTAGAAGCTCACAAGCGATTTAATGTGATGGCAAATGAGAATATATCCCTTGATGAATACATTCGATTAAGATCTGCACGCGATAAGCAACTTAGAGCACCACGATATATCCATCCATCTTTGCAGGTAAAGAATAACACGTGATTGTAACCCTTTCATCTTTTAACATTTCCCATTCTTCACAGACGAACCTGCGGGGTGGCAATCTCCCTGACAACGAGAAAACACCCAATGGCGATCAAGCTGGCAAGTTTTTCAAGATACCTGTTCGTTGGGAAGAATAATTTGTCACCTAGCAACGACACTTGCAATACATAGATTACTTGATAATAAATGAAACAGTGTTTAATACATCAATATCTTTAACGAAACAAGGGTTCTATAAAGGTTTTGCTATAAAATGGGAAAACTAGAGAGAAACACACATATGTCCACATGTGGCAATGACGTCAGCAGCATGGGCTGGTCGGGTCCAAGTGGCGAGTTTTTTTTTCAGCAAGCCAAAACAGACACAGCTGTCGATACGTTGTTCTCCCCTCTCTCTCCCTTTTAATACGAAATGTTCGCTCTTCGTCGTGCTGCCATCCGTGCTGCTCCTCTTGCTGCTCGTCCTGCTGTTAGACCCTTCTCCGTTTTGGGTGCTCGTTTCTGTAATTACCCGACACAATGTACACTTTTCAGCATTACGCGACTAACAATCAACGATTCCATTCTTTAAATAGCCGGTGCTGTTTCCACCGAGAGCATTGAAAAGAACATTGGTCCTGGTGCTGCTGATGGTACCGTTCCTACTGATTTGGAGCAAGCTACTGGTCTTGAGCGTGAGGAATTGTTGTCCAAGCTTGAAGGCAAGGAGCTCTTTGATATGGAGCCTTTGAACATGACCCACATTGGTACTGTTCAAGAACCTATTGTTGTCAAGTCTCATGATGCTATTCGTTTCGTTGGTTGCACTGGTATGTAATGGATTTATGATTGAGGAGGATAATTGTATTGAACGCGTTTACATAGGTTTCCCTGCTGAATCCCATGACACCATCTGGATCTCTTTGGACAAGTCTCACGAACACGATCGTTGCCCAGAGTGCGGTTCCGTTTTCAAGATGGACTTTGTTGGCTCTGAAGATGCCCACCACCATTAAATCTCATTGCACCTTTGAAGAGCGCAAGCTTTTTACTTGATCCATTCACACCGTTGCATTCATATTGCTTGCACTTGATTATCGTAATGCGTTTAGATTCGTTTTGCAATAAAAGAAAAAAAAACTAACATGCAGTTTGTATCAGCTAATGTTGTATTGATACCCAATCCATGTCATGTGTGTGTGTGTGTGTATATTAGATTAGTTTGAAGCATCACTGATTGAATAAAATGTACTTTTAAACATTTCAATCATTGTTATCGCTCAGACACCATTTGCTGGTGCCATGGGTTACTTGAACTTTCTTCCATGTGTAATAATGCACACCATGGTTGCATGATGCTTCATATTATCGGGGATAGAAAATAGACATAATCTCACCAACAAGTTTCCTTTTCCAGGTGGCACTTTTGATCAGTATCTAATGAACGATGTATCAGTTTATGAGTTAATTCATTGCATTCTCTCTTTCTTCCATTGACAACAACTCTAATCCCATATAACACTGTTATCCTCCATCTCTTTCGTCTACTTGATTGTATACAATATACCATCGTCAGGAGCTCGTCTTCTCAAAGTGTCAAGGAGAGCTTTTGTGCGACATGAATCAGAGATACTCTTCACTGTAGTTCTTTATTCCCAGGCATGATTGTGAGATGATTATTGGATACTGGATGACGGCTTTCATGCACGAATGATGGTTATTTGATACAGGCCCGGGAGCCGAACCGAAAGAGATGATGCCCAAAATCGCATTGGCTGACCAAGAGCCGATTCTAATTACAGCATCATCATTATGGCACATACAATAAACCACTCTTCATTGGTTTCCTTCTACTTACCTTTTCGTATAACACCATTCCATTGACAGTGTACGTAATACATGAGCAACATAATGGACCTTGTTGCTCGCTGGTAACCAGACCTTGGGAAGCCAAAACAATACCAAACAAGCCAACGCTTTGAGATCACTCTTGACATTAATACAAGCTAAATCATTAGTGGAACAAGTTCGAATGCAACATTGGACTTTGGATGTACCCGGTATGGAGCTGCATAGCAACAACGAAAGAGAATAACGACAATTCACTTTGGCGACAAGTCTCCTTCAGCGGAACACGCCACTCCCTGACCATGAATATTCGCAATTATGTTAACACAAAGTGTTTGTCAACAATAAAACCAAGCGTCTACAGTACCTACATTTCTCAATGCATGGCATGAATGGCAACACACGTTAAATTTCACCCGACCACACACTGCTCAGCTCCCACTTTCTGTTGCTGTCAACTGCCCTTTATGAAAGCATTGACCAATAGGATTCACATCCCAACTCTTGCCCTTTTCGCTTTTGTTATGCAAAGTAGTCCTTGTGCATCTTTCTCGCTAAGACCCTTCCGATGCTTTACATATAGCAAAGACAGCTTTATTATAGATCATACTCTTATAACGTAAAATCACCTGTATCTCAAAATTGTCATAGACAAGCCTAAATTGATTAATTAGCCAGATGTGCTCAATGACCCCGAAAGCACAACACGACAAAGTATCAAGTTTGCAACGTGGAATGAGCGATTCATCCCTATGTTCGTACCAGCAAAAAAAAAAGTTCCTGGTCGTTCAAAAAATTTTGCTCAACGAAATGGAGGACCACCAGGCAACTTTGGCTGGCAGCAACAACCTGTCACCTCATGAAATCGAGAACACCATCTCATCTTTGGACACAAGGCACTTTCAGACACGCCGGTCAATTATGTCCTAATAGCTTATGCTATTCTTAATCACAAACAATTGAGATACAAACGCTTGTATTTCTCACAGTGCAAGTGCGTATGCGTGCTCTGCTGCTATGGAGGCAGGTTCTTGGTTGATAGTGTCGACAATGCTAAATGCAATGCATGGTTTCCCACATCCAGAATTGACAGCTTGCACAGATGTACAATGAAAGGGTGGTTGTTTCTTTATATGATGAACAAGTTATCCATTATAACAACAACAGTGAGTTCATAAGCTCATAACACATTAGGTCACACATTGGTTGTACAAGTTCAGGAATGGATCGGCATATGAATACCTGTATTGCGCACAGACCCCACTTGTAGTCCACAGTAAAATAGCTTATTCTAGAGAGAGATATAGCACTATAATAAGTATATCAAGTTGTAGTTCATTCATATTAAGAGGATACTGCTGATTGTCAACATTATATGCAGTTGATGTAACAGGCGGGGTGACAGCGAATGATTTGTGCATAAAATAAAGGATAGCGACAGGAATAAAAGAGGTGCGCCCTTCTTCCTTTTTCTTCACTCGTGTTTCACAAAGGTAAGATCAACTCCATTTACAAACTACAATTACACTCACTGTTATCAATGCCTTCCATGCACAACGTCAATGGGCGACGCTTCTTTTAAGTCTCATGGAACAAGTGCGCGTGATCTACCTGTGCTCGAGCTTCATTTAGACACAACAGGTACGTTCAATCATTCACTTGTTTTATTGTTCAAATTGACACACTGTGACACTAAAGGTTCATTTACAGGCTGTTGTTATCGTGTTTATACAAGAACCAAGGGTCGTCAACTGTATTCTTGGTCCACATTTTTCACAAGGAGATGGGTCCAACATGTCTTTGCATTTCTATCCTTGGGTATGCTGACATCTATGGCTTGTTTTTTTATTTATCTCACCGTGTGCTTACGGTAGATATGAACATGTTGGATGATGTATACCTATGGAAACAGCAAGAATTGATCTCAAAAAGACACTAGTACATTATCTCATGGTACGTATAGCTTCGAGACCACAAAGCAAATACCGTTCATTAACGAGTCTTATAATGAAACAGCAGCAGCAAAAGATCAATGGAATGGAAATATGGGTATTGCGATCAAGAATAATGCAGTTGAATAATCTGGCAAGGTAAAAGTTCTCAGTCAACGATTGTTTATGCAAGTGCACTTACACAACTACCACTACAATCAAGAAAACTTCAACTCGGTTATATTATTATTGGCTGCACGTCAAGTATGTCATTGTATCACTCTATATTGCCTTGGGGAGAACCATGTTCCCCAGTGCTTTAGTACCAAATACGCTCATAGTTGGGAGGCCTTAACCTTTAAAAACGCAACCTCTCACGCGTTTGAGCATGCGGATCCACGGTATATGGTATCAGAGGTTGACTGGTGAGGTGATCATGTATGTGTGTCACCTGTGATCTGGTAAACTGGTATCATGCTAGTAGGCAGTATGGATTGGTACAATGGCATTCTTTGTTATTACGCCTTCTATCACATGCTCTTTCACTGGTCATACAAGCATTGTTCTAATGGATTCAATGGCATATATTGGTATGTACCTTTGAGTGCCCTTGTGATAACCGAGATTCAAATATCATTCTAATGCATTTGAGTGTATTTTTAGATGAAACAATGGAAAAAACTCGTGTTATTGTCATGACATGCTCAATCACTGCACTATCATCGAAGATAAGTATCATTCACGCAATATATTCGAAATCATGTTTGCTGGTGACCATATATCGTCCCTGCATGGATTATCGTGCAGCAAGCAACATGCCTTTGATGGCACCAAGTATATCCTGAGAAACATATGGTGGCCATTGTCACGTAACCCTTTCGTACCGTGAAAAGCGACGACCAACGTTAGTTCTTTCCTTTTGATGGATTTCTCTACAAGATGAAAGCGATTTGGTGACATCAAGATATCGGATCATCTTACTATGGCTGTGATTGTCAGGCGCCAATTCAATGCTCTATCAGGGGAACAGCTATCAGGAACTGGTGTCTTGTTTCAGTGTATTATCACAGAAACCCGTGTTATCACTGGAGCCATAGCAACCTTCTTCCTCGTGGATATCAATTTTCAAGCGCTCGTACTGACATCCTGGATATTTCTCACCAAATCAATATCTTTGTATGTGCTCTTTGGTCAAGACCTGGATTATTTGTGCCTACGTCATTTGTGGTGCATGACGTGTCTCTGACACCAACCAAAAGGTCGCTTGATGGCAGCAACTACTGATATGACGAATACTTTATTTGCTATGGGTAGAATGAGATGGTGCTTTGCTTTATTGTAAAGCATCGTTCGCAGTTATGATTTACGTGCGATAGTGTGGTCTGCCCTATCTAAGTCCTATCATTTGCGTTTGAGGATTACTGGGTTGGGATGGTTATGTGCCCTTTTGTCAGACCAAAGAAATTCGGGCCCATTCGGGTGTAGCACCTAGAATAGTTCCCCTTAAATGTTAATCCTATAAAGCATATATAAACATAACACATCAATATACAGATATGTCAAGTGTAAAAGTGTAATATGTATTGGAAGTTTAAAGTGTTTCGTACAATCAAGGACTATCTCAATGATCTGGCGAATATGTATATTGGTTTGCGATACAATCACCAATATTGAATAAAAATATAACCATCACGTTAAAGAGCTACATGCTAGCATAAGAAATCGATCATCTAAGTGACTGGGAACCCAATAGCATCATTAGGCACAGATCGTTATGTAAGCAGACTCCCTCGCACACTTGGAGTATACTGCATCCTCATAGACCTGTTTTTCTACTACCAGTTTTTTCTCTCCACACACACGCATTTGGGCACATACATCAGAGATCCAATAACAATGACTATGCTTAGATTTACTTTGCATATAATATAGAGACAATAGTTATTTAGTATTTGTAAAAGTATCTGCCTTAGTTACGTTAATAGCGCTCAATGGTACCGCCATATCCATCTGCTTGCAGTTCTTTGATCTGTTCATCGGTTACGCTTGTTCCTTCATAGTGGAATTTTACTTCAGGTCCGCCAATGTCAATCCTGAAAGTCTTCTCAACGCCATTCGCATCATTGTCGTTGATAATCACATCAAATACACCATCTGGTAACTCGCTGTAATCAACTACGCCGTGTGATCTCTCAGGGACATCGGCGAGATAGTTTGGTGCCTTGGTACGCAACATAATCTCCTGGAGAATGTGACTCGAAAGAAGGTCGATTTGAATTACATATGATGGCGGGGATGTGCGAGGAGCAGGCCTGAATTGAATAACGGCTGGTTCCTTTTTCGCATTGACAGCAGAAAGAGCAAAGACCAAGACAGCAGAGAGAAGAGATGTGAATTTCATGATGAGTGGAGAAAATCTCATCTCCCCTATTATCGCCTTCTTTTATAACCAATTGTTGGATTTTACGATCTCGGGTTCTTCCCGACAAAAGATGCATGTCATCTAGGGGGGGTAAATTGTGTGGCAACATTTATATCACTTGCCCTGGATTCACTGGTGCATCCTATACCCTGGACTAATTTTTTGACAGATTGTTTATGTATCTAGGTCACATCATGTCATTTTACATAATATTCATTAATTGACTTTGTGGTTGAGAGTTGCATCCAGTTGCAGTTGACAATCCTTTACTTCCATAGTATCAGCAAGGTTTATTTTCGTGTGACGTATACCATATTTATAAAAGCTGAAGACTCCGTGCATGATATACGGAATTTCCCCTATCTACTGACGGTTTGTGAATTTCAAGATGATGATGAATGAAAGTTTTCATAGTTGCAACTCCTTCTCTCCTTAGCAGGGAGTTGATCTTTCACGCCCACTCCGATCATGCATGCAGCGGAGATAATACCCAATATGTTTGTAGTATTTGGTCTCGTTGTAGTTCGGTTGAAGATAACACGAATGCCTTTTGTAGACCTAACCCGTAACCGTTTCATATTGTAATCAAATTATATTCGCCAGGAAGCACGCAATTCCTTAGGACGTTCATGTCTGCAGCTTCTCGTTTACAAACCCCAACTGTACCGCTCCTCAAACTTATAGAATGGTAATGTGCTTTTTAAGCACTTTAATACCCAATTGTTTGCACCGATAGCCAATTTATAATAATGCAATGGGATGTGACAAAACTACACAGTGTGTCTGACATAATCGACATATGTGTATATGTGTTTCTGTACAGATGGTTGTGCTCGTTGGTATAAGGATCTCGTTCAACTACACCAAGTGGTCGCAGCTTTATCATCAGAAAGCTGAAGTACATGAGGTGCTTATACACACACACATAGTTGACAGGTTTTACAAATGGATAATGAAAGGGTTGTTGGTTCTTTCTATGATGAAATAGCTATCCATTATGGCAACAGCAACGGATTCATACATTATTCCATGTTTGGTGTTTTGGTGTGCAAGGAATTGAGCAGCATAAAGCTATTCATGTACACGGACCTGATTGGCGTTGTTGTGATGCGATCGTATACTGTTGTAATGCCCAACCGCCCTAAGAGCTGAGCATCAACTCATACCATCGTTCCGTAAATACAAAAGGAACCGTTTGCAAGGGAGCTTACGGAGAAGAAAAAGCTTTCGTTTATTGTTTGCATCAACCAGGGCTCATATAGGATATCCGCTCTCTAACGGCACTAATGCATGATCGGGTAAGTATTGCGAACACCAACGAACACATCATTACAGCGTTATTGCGATCTTTTCTTACTGAGCAGTAGCTCTTAGTCTGCGCAATAACAAAACAACCAAATTCAACATAACAAGAATACAATGTATAGGGGGATGAACTATACAAAGGGGACACAACCGTACCAGTGATGCAGAAGAGTAAGAGATTTAAGGTGTGGAGCTTTTGAAAGTACAAAATCCGTGATACTGTTCAATTTAACTACATGAATACAAGGCTTGATCTCGTTCTACACCATTCCGCTGGTAACATCCGCCCTTGCTAGAACGCACAAGTTCCTGCGATCCAACGTCAATCCATGACAAATCCGTGTCAAAAAAGGGAAAGCAAAGGAAGTGCAAAAAGGTCCATTTTATTTACTTTCAGAATATTGCAGTATTCATTATAATGCATCACTACTTGAAACACTGCGTCTTGTTGCCTTCAGCCCTTCTATACCACATCACAATAATATTACTACAGTTCATGGTAAAATTGCTTAATCGCGAGAGATATTGAACACAATAATGAAGTATATCCAGTTGCAGTTTATTCTTATTGATAGGATACTGCTGATTGTTTACATTAATGCAGCTGTTGTAACAAGCGGGGAGGCAGTGAATGACATGTTACAAGTTGTATATTAACAGAATACATGTACACATAAAAAAAGTTAGGCATGTTATATAGTTTGTCACATCGCATTGCTTTATTATAAATTGGCAATCAGTGGAAACAACAGGATATCGGGATTTCTTTATGCTAAAGTGAGCAGGGAGTGTCGCACCCTTAGCAGCCCTATTTTGTATTGTGGGAAAACTTGATGCCGAGATAAAGGAGTTGTTATGCAGTTTGTTGACACAAGGGAATAAGATTGCTTGCGTCATTTCAATATTGACTTTCGTTGTCAACGAGTGGTCGAACTCCTCTAAGACAAGAGTTTGCAGCATATAAATTCATTTTCACTTTTTCATTTGATAGCGAAATGTGACATTTTCAAGGAGGAAGATTGAGTGGAGTGGATATGACAAAGAAGTAATCATAATATCTTTTACAAAAAGATGGATCATGGTGACGGCATTTAAAAGGGTGATGTGACACAGCATTGATGAGGAATGGATATCACGCATATGCATAGAAGAGCAAGTTAGAAACTGGATGAGAATTGATCAATAATCGGTTGTTGTCACAAGAAGTTACCACATGATGACATCTGTATGAAATTAATTCATTCAAGCTTGTTGTGATCTTGATGCATGTACTTGCACTTCCCAACCAATAAGTCACAGCTGTACTGGGAATCCAATGTTTCTCTCACTGTATCCATTTGATATTCACAATAATAAACGTATGTAACAAATATATATTGACTAGCTATAAGGTTTATAATGACTAGCCATACTCGACGAAACACCAGCTCCAGCAATTCCATTTCAGCACCCAGGTAGCAAACTATCCACCATGTCTATGAAACATGCATTGATCACATGCATAAACCTTTCCTTCATCATCTTATCATTATACAATCCTCCATCCCAGTCAGTATAGTCAACTTCCAGATAACACCACCAATAAAGTCTTGTGTGCTTCAGTATTTCTCCCGAAGACACAGGTAGATAATATATACAAGGGAACATATCTACCAAGCACTTCCAATCGTAGACTCGCAGATCGCCTTTACATCCTTATCAGATGCAATACCATGCAACGGGTTTCATAATCGCAGCACGTGCGAGTGTTGTAAGAAATGTGTGTGCCAAAGAGATGTGAACTTGCTGGGTCTTTTTAAGGTACACTGTTTACAATATGTCATTCTTTAATCACACTCAATGGCAATGAACAATACAATCATGGTCGACAAAGATAATAGGACCCCCATCATCTTTCCTTTATAGATGCCAACAATGCATTACAACAACCAATTACAATTTCTCAGGGCGTCTTATTTCGGCGTGTTCTTTACTCCGCGGATCCATGCACCTTTTCCACCAAACATGAACACATCGGCCGAAGCCAAGTTTCGTTCATTGAGCAAACGTGCAGCAGAATGTCAACGACAGATTGGGCGCTTAAGTAATGTGGATTCTAATCGCACGCGTGAAGAAACGGCGGCACAAATACGAAGCGATCTACGTCAACTTGATCAAGACATCAAGGTATACCACCCATCGCAAGCCCTTTTGACACATTAAGCATATAGTTGGAACTGATGCATCTTGTTTTTATTCAGTTTATCCATCAGCTTATTGAGCAAGAAGACGAAGAATCCTCAAGGAAAATACTCTTGAACAAACTTAAGGAATATGAGCAGCAGTTTTCCCAGTAAGTGCTTGCTTCTTTTGTGCTAAAGACATGGCTGATTGTTGATTCTTTTCAGGCTTCAGTCATCATCGAGAAATGCATTATGGGCTTCCAAACGACGACTAGAAGAGCAGGAACAACAAATGCGATTCGAGCTTTTCGGTAAAAAGGATCAACAAGACTTTGAACAATATGAGCTCAAGTTACGCCGGAATCAAGGGTAAGAAAGATAATGGAAAATGGTATTCACGGGAAGAATTAAATATATGTCATAGGCAGGATGAATTATTGCTACGAGCCCATACGGATGTCACTGAAGCTTTACGAAGAACAAGCACATTAATGCAACAAGAGCTGGAGAAAAGTTCTTATTCAACAGGCATGCTTGGTAAGCCATTTCCATTTTATGACAAGCAATAGGGGAGGAAAGAAAAGAGAGTATATCATATTGACATGGATTTGCAGTTGATTCATCACGTACACTTCATTCGACCTATTCTGAATATCAAAGCTTCGGATCTCTATTAACTATATCGAAGCGATTGGTTGGACAATTGGAAACAGCAGATTGGTTAGATCGTCTTTCGTTGCTCTTTGGTCTTGGTGTTTTCATGCTAGTGGTTGCCTATATTATCAAAAAACGGACTTATGACGTTGGAATTTCATGGGCATCATGGATCATGGGCAAGGCTTCTGTATCAAAAACAGCTGCATCATTTGTCGGAGAAACTTTGGCAACAGCAACATCCTCAGTCATGGCAACGACAGCTTCCTCCTCCACAACCGACTCGATCATTCTCTCCACAACGCCATCAACAATGTATACCATAGAAACTACACTTTCAGCACTAGTAAAGGATGAGCTCTAGATGGTTAGATAACTGCCCTTATTCCTTTGTATAATCAACTTGTCTAATACATCGTATTCATGCATAATATTGCAAATGTGATTGAGATATATTTCAAATGATATAAAAAAAAGGCGTTACTCAGTACATAATAAACTCGGCGATAGTACCCGGTTGCGAAAATAAGGGGTTGGATCAAATGCATGCAACGACTTAATATAGGAGCAAGTTTGTATATAAAGGGTGATTCTTTATTCTCTTCTTCCACCTTACAATGTCGTCCTCCAGAACCTTTACACGTGAACAAGTCAGTCGCCATGCTAGCGAGAATGACTTGTGGATCATCATCGATACTGCAGTGTATGATATGACTGAGTTTATTGACATCCACCCAGGTGGTGCTTTTCCTATCCTGCAATGTGCTGGCAAAGATGCAACAGAAGATTTTTACGGTTTACATCGTCAAGAAGTGTTGCGAAAATATGCGAAATATAAAATTGGCTCTATACAAGGCGAGACACCACAGATCAAGATACGACAATCAGGTGATATGTCCAAAGTACCCTATGCTGAACCAGCTGCTTGGATGGGTTTCAGGTCTCCTTATTATAAGTACGTCTTGTTGACATAAGAGCACATATGCAGAGTAAAAAGTGTCACACTAAATGTAAAGTAATTAATGTTTACTCTTAGTGAGTCGCATATTCAATTCCGAGCACATGTGCGAAAGATAATGGATGAATTTGCACCCAAGCTACGAGAGTTGGAGCTTGCAGGTGAAAAAGTTCCAGAGAACGAATTGAATCTGCGTCGAGCATCGCATGATATTATGATAAGCAGACTAGGGCCTGGTTCCTATCTCCGTGATCATAACATTAAACCCCCAGGTGGTTTGACACTTGATCAATTTGATTACTTTCATGAGGTATGTTTTCTTTTCCCAGTTTGACCTATGCTGACGATCTATATCACCAGTTGATTGTGCATCAAGAGGTGATGCGCTTAGGAATAGGAGGTCTATATTCGGCAACAATCATTTCTTTACCCACCGTTCTCAACCACGCATCTCAAGCTCTGAAGGCTAAGGTAATTTAGACACAAAGCTTATAGCAGAAGATAAACTGTTTACGAATTCATCTAGATCATTCCAGAAATCCTGTCTACTGAAAAGCGTATATCTCTCGCTATTACTGAACCCTATTGTGGAAGTGATGTTGCTAGCATTCGTACTACAGCCAAGCGTACTCCTTGTGGCAAATTCTTTATTGTCAACGGTGTGAAGAAATGGATCAGCATGGGTAATTTTCGTGGGTGTATGATAGGTCTATTTCATGGCTTATTCTTTTTATTACTTGTAGGATTATGTGCGGATTATATGGCTACTGCAGTGCGCACTGAAAATGGTATATCAATGCTCTTGATTGAACGTGGTGAAGGTGTAGAAACAAAACCAGTCAAAACATCTCTCTCGGATACCGCTCATACTGCTTATGTCACATTTGATAATGTCAAGGTTCCAGTGGAGCACCTGCTAGGAGAGGAAAACAAAGGATTCCGGGTTATCATGTAATTATATATATGCTGTTGCACGTATAATGCTATTTCTTATGGATGAATATTCTTTCCAGGACAAATTTTAATCATGAACGGTAACATGACATGCAATTACATGAACGATTCGATAATAGATACTTACTCCATACTTTGTTACATAGCTGGGGGATGATTGCATCTGTCATTGGTATCTCACGCATTGCAGTTCAGGAATGCTTCCAGTGGACTATGCAACGGAAAGTCTTTTCCAAACGCTTGGTAGATCAACCTGTTATACGTAACAAGTTGGCTAGAATGGTAACATAAGGATATTTGTACTGTCGATCACATCCTTATCACCAAGAAAATAGATTGCAAGCGTGGAAGGTGCCGAGTGCTGGCTCGAACATATTACATACCAAATGTGCAGCATGGACTACAAGGAACAATCTGAAAAGTTGGCTGGTCCTATTGCTTTCTGTAAATACTTGGCAAGTTCGAATGTTCCCCGGAAGGTATTGTTCTATGCTAACACAATATATCATTTATCATAACAATAGTGCACACGTATGGTCCATGACATTAGCGATGATGCATGTCAAATCTTTGGTGGACGAGCTGTCACGACTACTGGTATGGGTCGCCATATTGAAGCATTGCAGCGAGCATACAAGATTTTCGCGATTCCTGGTGGCTCTGAGGAAGTCATGGCCGATTTGGGTGTGCGTCAAGCGATTAAAAAGTTCCCAACTGATGCCAGGTTGTAAAAAAAATACATCTATGCTGCTTATAAAATCTGCAACATAAGCTATTTCATTTGATTGCGAGTAATTAAAAGTGGTAGAATAGCTGCATTCTATTTCAAGCAATAAACAGTGACATGGATTGAATAAAAAGCACATTAATTTTAACGGGTACAATGAGTAAATCGAGAGTGGAAATGAAGGTATGCTACAGATGAAAAGTTTGTGTGTGTAGGGGATGATATAGTAATGTCATCATCCTATGTGCATTACTTGCGACGAGCTACACATGCACCGACAAAATCCCAACCAACTGCTACCATAAAGAGTACAAACGAGAGCATTCCCCAAAAGATGCTGACATTGTAGAAATTGCACCAAGCATCACCAGGGGAACAGGGGTATTTGGCAATATCGACAATCGTTCCAATACCCCACAAGATTGCCAATAATAGGTCAATGCCTGTCATGATGACACGATTAAACTTGTTGCCGTGTGCTACTCGACGGTAACACCAATACGATAGGTGAAAGAAACTCCATATGATGGTTAAGATTGCCTATAATAAACAATTGATCACATGAGTAAATGCATAACGTGGTAAGCAAACAAACAAATAGAATTTTAAAGCGTACCACTGCCCATAGAAAATAAAAACACGCTGCATTGTCAAAGGGTACATCGTCTCCTGAATACTGCAGTAAAAACAATGAGTCAAAGAACATGCAATTGTATAAATGTAACTTACAGGTGATGCACCTGCTGCAAATCCAAGATGGCCAATGGATGCAATGAGTTGTAGAAAACGCAACAGCAACCTGAGTTTGGAAGGATTTAATCGTTTTTCATCCCACACAGGAGGTAGAGCTGTTTCTGCATCGTTCTTGTTGGGACGCGGTTTTCCTCCTGCTGGTGGTGGCGGGGTTGATTGAGATGTCACCTCGGTTTTCGAATAGGCATTATCACTTTCGTACGTGTTGTTCAGAGTAGGTGAAGCATAACGAGTGCCGGAATATTGATAAGCGTTTTGTGGTGTGGAAGGAATTGAAGTAGGAGGATCTTGATCCCAAGCTGAAGAAGTGGTCGGATATTCGGTTTTGTTTGACTCATTCCAAGAAGTTTGTTGAACCGTGCTGTTGGTCCGATAATCCGAAGGTGATGGCATGCGAGGAACAGGATCGGGTGTTGAACGATGTTGTTGAGAAGGTGTTGACCAAGCATTGGAATTGTCATCTTCATAGGCATTACCAAAGCGAGGACCATTGTTGTTTGTCCCAGACCATGGGTTATCTTCAAATGGATTGTTGCCTGTCATATGGTAAAAGAAAAAGAGTGGAAGAAAAAAGTACGACAATGCTTGGCATCCAAAAACCGCTTTTTGAAAAGCTTGTGTCCGCATGCACTAGTCTATTTTCGGCGCAATTGACTTTGTGGTTCCCCCCAGCTGTGTAAACTCCTTTTTCCTTAACTCGGCACATCAGTAGAATAAAAATGGCTTGAAACAGACAATGGCATGCTATCCAATCCCCAATGAATCATTCAATTTGGTATGATGCTAAAAATAAATAGGTATGCATGCATCGTGAGCAACCCTGGGGATGAAGAAATCTCCAGTCACTGCATGAATTGGCTCAAAGTACGTAGTACGTCATTCATTATCGAATAGCTGCATAATTCAATATAGAGTTGCTACGCGAATATCCAATCAAGGTGGCATTGATCCATGTTGCAAGGCATATCTGAACACACGAATGGCAGCATTACTTTCGTAATTGGCATTTTCTTAATCAATAATGATTTCATCAACCAGCTATTCTTAATAAACTTGCCCCATAAGAGAGGATTGAAATCAATAAGACATATTTCATTATGTAGTCAATGCACATTAAATGATTAGGGACTATCTTATATGCGTATTGTAACACAGAAAGTAACGAACAACCGATCATAGAGCACGTTGGGATGCTTGTATACATAGCTTGCCATCATGGTTGCACCGTGCGCAGTGAATGATTGATCTAACATTGGAGGCGGGTAAACAGCTACTTATGGGAAATTGGGTGAAAGGTCGCATGAGCTGGTGTTGGCTTGGCAAAATAAAAGCAACACAATCAGTGCAGGCTACATTCTTGTTTCTTTTTCCTGTTTCATATTCTCTAGTACAAACCAATGGATACCAATGATCCAAATCGCCCACCCACCGGATTCAGTATACAACCCTACCACTTTCAACATGATCCGATCGCGTTTCCAGAACATGCGCTACCACCACAACCACAGCCAACACCAGCGACGTATGACCATCAGCCGCTACTTGCCACTGTTACATCCGCACCACCGCCACCACCACCAATTCATGGCGTTCCTCTAAACAATCATATGCATCATCATGGTGTTGCTCCACGCCGACAACCACGACGATATAAAACAAGTGAGCATTGTTGTTGTCGATCATGACACATGCATCCTATTCATCATGTCATCCTCTATAGCACGCAAAGTCAAGCTACACCGTGGTCATCTTGTACTTGATTGTCCAGTTCCATCTCGTTTATTACAAGCAGTACCAGCCAAAGATTACAAAGAATTCACCAACATGCGATACACAGCAGCAACGTGTGATCCATCGGAATTTGTATCCGATGGCTACAACCTACGACAACAACTCCTTGAGCGAAGTACAGAATTGTTTATCGTTTTAACCATGTATAATGTAAGCATGATATAACTGCCCATCATTCATGACACAAACAAATCAACATAGGAAGATGAAGTTTTATTTGCACGCACACTTCATGGCGTCATGAAAAATATCTCGTACCTTTGTGCGCGTGATCGATCACGTGTTTGGGGACCTAGTGGCTGGACAAAGATTGTTGTGTGTATTGTAGCTGATGGGCGTGACAAGGTCAATCCACGGGTTCTTTCACTCTTGGCTGCCTTGGGAGTTTATCAGGATGGGGTGGCCAAAAACATTGTTGGTGATAAAGCGGTGGATGCCCATATCTACGAATACACAACACAGCTGTCGATTGATCCTGCCATGAAATTCAAAGCAGCTGATAAGGGCATTACGCCATGCCAGATATTGCTTTGTATCAAGGAAAAGAATAAGAAAAAGATCAATTCCCATCGATGGTTCTTTCAAGCATTTTGTCCTCTCCTCCAGCCTAATGTTTGTGTCTTGATTGATGTAGGCACTCGTCCTGGTCGTTCATCCATTTATCATTTATGGAAGGCATTTGATATCAATTCAAATCTTGCTGGTGCTTGTGGAGAAATCAGAGCCATGTGTGGTAGGTTATCTGTAGCAATGTATGCATGGATTGCCTAATGATGATGGAATATTGGTCATAGGCACAGCAGGAAAGGCATTGTTCAATCCCTTGGTAGCTGCACAGAATTTCGAATACAAAATGTCCAATATCCTTGATAAGCCTTTGGAATCCGTGTTTGGATATATCTCAGTACTACCAGGTGCATTCTCTGCATATCGTTATTCGGCTTTGCAAAATGATGTCGATGGTCATGGTCCTTTGGAAAAGTATTATCTTGGTGAAACCCTGCATGGTGGCGATGCCGATGTTTTCACAGCCAACATGTATCTCGCTGAAGATCGTATTTTGTGTTATGAACTAGTAGCTAAAAAGGACTCGCATTATGTATTGCATTATGTCAATCGCAGCTATGGAGAAACCGATGTACCTGATAGAGTACCCGAGTTTATCGCACAACGTCGTCGATGGCTCAATGGATCTTTCTTTGCAGGTGTTTATGCCTTATGGCATTGGCACAAAGTGTGGAAATCCGACCATTCTTTGATACGGAAAATGATGTTCATGGTTGAAAGTGTGTACACAACCTTCAATATGCTGTTTACTTGGTTTGCCATGGTAAGTGTGTTGTGTGAGTAATCAACGTGATAGGGTGATGATATCTCATCTTGTGCACGTTCAGGGCAACTTTTATCTCACATTCTACATTTTGACATCGGCTCTCGCTTCCGAATCACTCGATCCAACACCATTTTCACCTACTGTAGCTAATGTGCTACATACAATATTCAGCTATCTTTATCTTTTGTTGCTCATTGTTCAATTCGTATTGGCACTCGGTAATCGTCCTCAAGGAAGCAAGTTGGCTTATACAGCAAGCTTTATCGGTTTTGCAGCATTGATGATCTACATGATATTTGCCACTTTGTGGATCACAGTGGTCGGCGTCCGATCAGCTGTGAACGAGTCTGGCAGCTCTTTTGGTGCCATGCTTGGTGATACTTTATTTCGCAACATCATTGTGTCTCTATTGTCAACATATGCGCTATATCTAATAGCAAGCATTTTGTTTTTGGATCCATGGCACATGTTCACAAGGTATGCTACTATAACACCGGCTTTATAATCCATGCATGTAATAATGGTATCCATTTATAGCTTCATACAGTATATCTTGCTTTCTCCAAGTTATACAAACATTCTCAACATTTATGCATTCTGCAACACTCATGATGTGTCATGGGGAACCAAAGGGGATACACAGGTCAAAACCGATTTGGGTGTGGTGAAAACGACAAGTGAAAAGGAAGGTGATCAAACTGTCGAAGTGGAAGTGCCTACCAACCAAACTGATGTTGACGAGGCGTATGAGATTGCTTGCACCGAACTCCAAACCAAGCCCCCTGTTGAAAAAGATCATTGCGATCCACAAACTAAACAAGAGGACTATTACCGTACCTTCCGCACACGCATCGTGCTCACATGGATCATTAGCAATTTAGCATTGGTGGTGGTTATTACCAACTCGGCGTTTGATGGTATCGGTAGCTTTGATACCAGAAGCATGATTTATTTGGGATTTATCTTGTGGAGCGTAGCAGCATTATCACTATTTAGATTCTTGGGATCATGTACCTATCTCATCATTCGCATATTCACAGGCTAGTGGATCATGTGTATATACATCTTTCTCTCAATGTAACATATAAATCCTTTGTAAAGCTTTTTGTATTTAGAAAGCAATGGGGGGGGGTATTCTGTATTAACAGTAGCAGTACATGGTCTAATGCAATGATAAATTTGTCACTTCCTCCTCATCGAAATCCAACCTGTGTAACATGTCAGTTAATTTGCATGAATTGCCACCGACTCTCCATACACACATACCTCAACATTAGGATTCGTTTGACTTCAGCAACAGTTAATCTCCAGCTCACGGGTCCAGCCTTTGCTCCCCAATAATCATAAATCTCGGAAGGCTATAGAGCGTGTTTATGTGTGAGCCCATTGCATGCCAAAGTGAGTTGATGATATTACCTCTTCAAAGTTCAGTAATGTTGCCATCTGGTTGAGTCGAGTAAATCGATCCCGAGAAAGCCATTCAGTCATTGAGGAAAGGTGATGAATTACAGAACGTAGATCCTTGTCAAAGCGCAATGCTCCAAATTGGTTGAATCGAGTTTGTGAAATGATACGTTCCCATTGTGCAGTGATTGCATCCAAGAGTATTCCCATGAGTGTACCAAAGTTCTCCTCAGTCAAAGTACGTCGATAAATGTCAATCATCTTGTCAAAGCCACTTTGGAAACGCTTCACGAAAAGCTCTTCAACATCCGCTTCATTGTATTCATCTTCATCCAAGACATATTTGACTTCACGGTATCCGTGCTGGAATAAAGGTCGTATCCGTGGTTTGATGATTTGTCCTAAAAGTTGCTCCAATCCACTCTGTAAGAGTCGTTGAAATTTGGAAGATGCTGATGAAAGATTATTCAATGCCTTGTCTGCTGTTTCCAGATCCTTTTCTTTGTGCTTCCATATCGCCTTATCCACATCAGGTCGTGCATCTTGTGCTAATCGTTGCATGTACTCGGCGCTCACATTAAGATTATTCAGCAACACCTATGAAAATAGAGTGTCAATCATTGTGTCAAGAGCACCGATAACACCATCTTACCATGTAATTGATCTTGGCTTGGTCTGCAGATCGTTCAGCACTTCGGCCACCATTTTCTTGCCCTGCAAATGCAACAGACATCTTTTGCTGAAATACTTGAAGATAGCCTGTATCGAGATCCTTGAGGATATTGTTGACTGTTGAAACAAGAACTTCTGGTTCACAGGTGGTGATGCAACGCCTAATGACCTTTTTCAGAATAAAGAATACATCATCCACACAAGTCGATGTATAGCCAGCTGCAGGATCATAATCATCCAGTTTCATAGCCTATTCAAATACAAGTAAGCAGAGAGCCTTAATCATCGAATGGGTATTACCTTTTCAATATTACGCTTGAGCAAATAGTTGTCAATGACAAGGTACGAGTTCATCAATTCACGTGTACGTTTTGTCAATCCCGAGGATGCCAAAAGACCATTATCTCCATAGAAGCGTTTGTCTTTGCCATGCATAATCACATCCTGTGTGCTCTCATCTGTGCCAATAATTTCCATTTCCTCGTTGGCACGTTCATGCAGAAATCGATAAAACAAGGCACTACGTTGACCGATCAAGGCGAGCTCCAATAGATTTGCATCCAATTGCCGAGGATCCACAAGTTGTGATGCATGTTCACTGCCGGTGGTTGGTTGATTATTTGATGGATTATTGACACTCCAGTTGGTTGTCGATGATCGAATCATGGCAATATTCAAGGATTGTATTTCTACAAGCTAGAATAAAGTTAGATACAGTTCGTTGGAAGTGTCAAGTTGATTGAGCTCACCTTGGCTTCAAGCTTGCGATTTTGGCTAAATTGATCCAATATCAACCCACATTCCTCATCGCTTTCTTCTTGTAAACGCTGAATCACTCGAAGCATTCGCCCTTTGCCATAATGAAGTTCGACTAGGGGCTGATGCTGATCAATGATCACCGCAATATTCTCAAAGAGACGTGTCAGGATATCGGCATAATAAGTCGGTGATGTTGCTGTATAAAAGAATATGAATATCATCCTGATTTCCCCCACCCCAAGAATAGGTTATCCTACCATTTCCCATCTTGAGTTCTTCAGCGCATCGGCCTTTTACAATATTGCATACGAATCGAGAATACTTGTCAAGACCTTCTGCTTGACATCCAATAAGAGGGAACAACTTGAAATAACGTGTGATATCCGATTCATTGCGTTGGACTACAGCGTCATCGAAGCGTTGCGAAAAGATGTCAAAGAGAGTTGATTTGGCGTCTGCTAATGTTTTTGCTGGATGGTCTGGGTTTTCAGATGTAGGCTGTAAAGGATAA
The DNA here is from genome assembly GCA_025094155.1 of Lichtheimia hyalospora FSU 10163. NCBI lineage: Eukaryota > Fungi > Mucoromycota > Mucoromycetes > Mucorales > Lichtheimiaceae > Lichtheimia > Lichtheimia hyalospora. The sequence goes on from PTRB01000021.1 coordinate 172,840, forward strand.
ATCAGTGATGGATCGATCACTTTACTTGGGGATAATTACCACTGTAAACTCGGCCAGCGAGCCATGCAAGATATGATGATCAATTCGTGAAGCACTTTGTAAAAGGGTTGCTGCAGCATCGTAATCCTTATGTTGCATCGCATCTTGAATACCAGCAACACATCGTTTCAGTTCTTGAACATCTTCAACATATTGAATGCATTCTTTGGCCCTTGACTATATTTATGCATAAGTCCCTTTTCTCCCTTCTATTATATCTTATATTACCTGCTCTAAGTCAATCTGTCGCACCTTGTCACTGATACCTTCAGCCAAACGCGACGTTTTTAGAATAGTGCTCATCATGTCTGACGATTCTTCTTTGAGATCGCCAAGCTGTGGTCTAGTTGCAAGGTATTTTAGTTACCCATTGCTGCTTCTCACGCATATACTCGCTACCTTAGCAGGTCCAATCGACCTAGTTGCTCGACAAGTGCTGATTCCTGGGACAAGAGCTGATCAAGTGAAGCGTCGATGCGCGTTTCTTCTTGGTCAAGTTGGCGTAAACATTCGCGAATGTCGTCAATGTTGGTCAAGGATTCGAAGTTGCCTGCTAGAACATTGTCATCGGCAGTGGGAGAAGAGTGCTTAATTGCTGCCACTGGTGTTGCGGGTGTATCACAAGACATGTCGAGAAAAGAGAGACCAAGATAATTCAGTCGATTCCTTTATTCGGTAATGGATTACAGAGTAACCTAGGTACAAGTTTCGCTCTAGCGCACATTGTATGTCCATGCATAATCAACACACCATCACATGACGAATTAGTTTATAAATCATAGACTTTGTATCTTTCTCAACATCATTCAATATATAAAAAAAAGGAAGGTTAAATTGCCATATCCCTTTCCTCCATGCATACACGGTAATTCATTATCACACACATTGAATCGTATAGGGTGACAACAATAAACGTGGAATCCAACAGCTTATTGGAGCCTTTTATTCGCGCATGTCAAATTGAACACACATGTTTAAGCGGATGCCTCTGCAGCCTTGCCACCGCGCTTAGCGGGTTGGGAACCTAAATTCTCCCAGTTAATCATCCCATCCATTCAAAAAAAAATATATATATATGTTCCTTACCCTCGCGGAAGCCGTTAAGGAAACGACGGTGAACAACCTTCAAGTGGCTCATACGGCCAGTACCGGTGGTCTTTCTACGCTTAGCCTTCTCAGACCAGTTGACTATAATATAATAAATAAGCATCCATATCATTCAATAAGTCAATCGTGTCAATCTTACACTTGCGGATCTTGGCAGCAGGATAACCACAGCTGGCACAAGTCTTCTTTTGCTTATGGTAAGAGCGGTTGCCGCAACGACGGCACAAGGTGTGCGTCTTGGTCTGACGTTTACCGAACGAGGTAGTACCCTTGGTCTATTTCAATGTCAAAAACACAATGAGTGAATCTTGAATGTGAATCGTGGTCGAGGTATATATATATATATATCCCATCATCTAATAGATCCATCCATTGATCCATCCATCTATCCATCTCTTCTCCTATTGCTATCCTTTGATAGATGGTTTCCCCCCTTTCACTTATAGGCAAGCTACATACCATTTTTCAGTGGCCGTTCGAAAAGAAGGGACAGTAGGTTCCACCCATCCTTCCTACATGAACCGCCTCGCCCCAGCAGGTTCTGACTCAGCTTTCCAAATATGGTGTTCCCTTGACAGCGGAGCACAATCCGTTGCCATGAGCAACGTATCCACTTCTTTCCTTTCCTTTCCACCTCCTCTGTAATAGATTTTGGTTCACATATATTTATATACTTGATAAACACCATTTTATTCAAATGATTCAACATAAGATGACTTTTAAATAAGATGACTTTTAAATGTCAATACCTTCTAATGACTCAAAACATGCACACGCGTATCAAGTATCTTTAACCATGCAATTTATTCAGTGAATTTATCATGTCCAGGATCATATCCAACATCAACAAGCATCTCAAGGTTACAGATGATCGAGAACTACTGTGGTATAAAGCATGGGAATCCACCGAAAGAAGAGAATATCGCCGTTGAAAGTGTCCAATTTTACTGTATGTGTTTGGTTTATAGAAACACGCAATTATAAGTCTTCTGCTCGGATCCTTTTTACTCCTTTCCCTTTTGGACTTTGATCTATGATTGAACCTTGTCAGAAAAAAGAAATGAAATACCAGTCATGGTTAAGAAACTTACTGGGTGATATTGATGATGAGAACGATTGAGAGGATGATGGCTGTGGATTTAATAACTGAGATCGACTACCGAAACTGAGAATGGATGAATGCGTTCGTGCGTGATTATCATCGTCTAGAAAATGCTACTATGAGTACCGACATTAAACTTAATAAAGCACCATCCATGTATTTACCGTCGCCATTCAGCAAGAATGAATCGCTTAAAGGTTGTCTTGTGTAGGCATTGTCCTGCATTGATGATGAAGGAGGTATCCGACTAGGCACAGGATCGGGGGTATTGTTGTATCGTGCAGTAGTAGGGTAATTCATGGTGGTGGTAGGAACTGTTGTATCGAATCCATTTACAAATGAAGTCCCTGAATGAATAGATGGTAATCGTTGGGGCACTTCGGAACCAAAGCGACTGGGTGTAGGTGATATTGAAGCCATGTGTTCTGATAAGACTTTGATTCTTTTCTGGATTTCTTCAGCTAATATAATGTGTCATTATCCCACATGGATCAAAGAAATATATCCATGTTACCTTTTGTAATGTGAGGTGTATCACCTATATAAATAGACCAAGATCATCAGATCAAATGATGCATGCATTTATTAATTCTTTTTTACCTTGTTTTTGGTAGAGTGATATCAGCAGACTTACAACACCATTAAGGATCTAGAAGAATCCATCAGCTGTCAAACAATTTCACTGTCAAGACGTCGTTGCTTACCTCCTGTTGACCTGAGATGACATTGCGTAAAGTCGATGCTTCATTTTGTAATACTTCAAACGCCGCTAAAGCATTATGCAAACGTTCTTCTGTATTGACGATTCGTTTGTACATGGGTCCATAAAGGTAGTCGTCTGCATCACTGAACTGTGAAGTTGATAAATGCATACGCGACTGAGATTGATGACGGGATTTGGCACTTTTTCGCTTAATATTTTTAAGATCATCCACGGCTCCTCTTTTAAATGAAGGATGTCGAAACTCCCAATTTTGATTTTCATTTGTGAGATTGGAATGGATCATATCATTGACCTTATGAAACCCATACACTAGAGTCAACAATGAGATAAAAAGAAGATTGAATCCTATCACTCCCATCACTTACTATTGAGTTGACGGTCAAAACTTTGCCAATTATTATGTTTAAAGTATTGAGGAAGAACGACTTTGGAGAAAGATGTAGGGTTGCTGACACTGAATAATTCGCCATTCTCAGACCACGAGATAAGATGATGAATTGATGGATCTTCCAACATTCTAGCTTATGTATCAATAATAAGAGATCATGGGATATATAATACATACTTGTAAAGTTTGTTGACGAATGCTGCTTGTGTTCTCATCACTGATCCTGATGAACTATCTGCATCATTGATCCCTGAGACTGCTGTTGCTGTTGCTGCTGTTGGGCTGTGCCCACTCGATTCGATTACACTGTCATGGCTTTGAAAACAAGGGGATAAATATCAACATGGATTAAATAAAGGCTCGAGTATTACCGTGATTCGTCATGGTGATCGTTGCTGTTGTTGTTTGAATTCGTTCTGATGATACGGTTGAGAGCAGCATGTTGAGAAAGATGGTCTGTACTTGTTCCGTTAATCATATTACTGGTCTACTGACATCGTCGGCGTGCGCTCCGCAATTGTGCAAGTCGAGGAATATAAACTAGTGTCTGCTCGTGTATAAGCGGACAAGCAAGCTGTTGAATATTAAAGACTAGACGCTATCGTTTATCTTGCGCCCAACAAATGTGTATGCGTGTGAGAGAGAGGAGAGCGGGGAATGGTTAGGTGTTCAATGCTGATGTGAGGAGATAAACTGCAAAGTAGCACACATACACACACACCCAATCGCGAAAGAAGAATGGAAGCTTTTTTCTTCTTTGATGGTACTGGAAAATTCTTCCATGGAACTACCAAAGCAAGTAAAGTTGCACAAAGTGGCAAGGAGCATATCTGTTAGTAGAAAGAACTCTCCTTATGGTCAATTCTAGGCCCAAAAGTCACATCTTACTATGCATAACCTCCATACACAAGGAGAACAAAAGATACTTGTCACGTGCAATCCAATCTCCTGCCTACCGAAGTAATAGAAGCAATGAAAGATGCAGTTTTGTTGTACATAAGACCTTGGTTTTACATTGTCAAATCATGCATGATTCTTGATCATGGATACAGTACGTTGGTTATCAGGCTTCTTGATTGTACTGACCCGATCAAATTGAAGTGAGATTCCATTCATAACATCCATGCTTCGTCTATTAAACTAACATGGTGAATGTGATTTTCAATCTTGAGTATATGCACTAGATAGTTGACTGGTGATCTTTGATAAAAATGGTAGGGGGTTGTCATGCATCCTCCGTTTACTTTGGCCACGTAATGATAGACAATGCATTCATCAAGCTGCAGCTCTACGACTCTTAAATTTAATCGTTCCCTATAATATTTAAAGTTACCGAATGAGCAAGTGTCTCTATGCTCTTAGGCATGCATTTCTACATGATGGATTTACATGCCATTGTGTATTTTGGGGATAGTTTATTAATGATCACCCAGGAAACGACAACTAAATTGATCATGTGCGGATGTGTATGGACGATTGCAATAAGCACTTGAATATTTGGTACAAGAACCGTAGTAATGGCGTATCGTCAATTTGAATCAAGGCACAAGTGCTTTTACGGTTGATCATGATGATGACAAGCAATAAATTGTTTTTCTTAAAAGGATTCACCCTTTCCTTGCTACTCAATAAAGCACTCACTATCGAATTCAATTGATCCTCAGCGATCTAAATTGACACCAAAGAGCTTTCTGCAGCAGCAGCGTCACACAACTCAAGCGCATATTTTTTCTCGTCCAGCAATTTCCTTGCTCTTAACACACTTTCATACCACTCTTTGAACATTCAATATGGCAACTCCACGAAAACGACGCACACAACGATCCGGCAAGAAATTAACTCGGAGGACAGCTGACAAGCACAAGAATTACAAAATCAAGGCATGTTCAATAGACACACAATCGAGATCCGATCATACAATGCTGACCTTGATCAATAGGGCAACGCTATTATTAAAGCCAACTGGGACAAGAAGCAGACTCTTATGCAAAAGTAAGTTTATATCATTATCATTTTCATATAGTCAACAAAAAGGAAAAAAAAAACTCATGTTGACTTTTTAGTTATCGACGACTTGGTCTGTTAACGTCTTTGAATCGCACAGCTGGTGGACGAGAAAAGATGAATCCCGATACCAACTCTACTGATGAACACATGGAAGAAGATCAAGAACCACGTGAATTACAGGATGCAGATATTGAAGAATTGAAGAAGACATTGAAGCCTGGTGAAGGTCTTATTCAACGTGACGATGAAGGCAATGTGATCCGTGTTATTGTGGGTGAAGCCAAATCACACAATGATATTCTTGATGCGGAACCAGAACCAGTGGAAGCAAAAACGGATGTTGTTCGAGGTAGGAATATCATCGATAAAAGAGAGACATCTGAAACCAACCGACGTTTTCGTTTTTCTTTTTTAAGCACTCGAGGAACAAGCCAAAAATGGTGTCAAGAATGTCAAATATCAATCTGAATATCAGCAGAATTGGATTGAGCAGTTGATTGAAAAGCACGGTGATGATTATGAAGCCATGTTTTGGGACAAGGAACTCAATGTCATGCAATTGACTCAAGGTCAACTTCGGAAAAAGATCAAGCAATATCTAAAGGAAAATCAAGAATAGTCATAGTAGTAGTAGTAATAGTGATTCGGAGAGTTTACATTGTGCATTAGAGTATATGTGTATAAAAAAGCATTTATCCATAGTTTTACTTTGTGGTTTCAGACCTTATTTGCCGAGAGCGAGAAAAAAAATAATCCATTCGCGATGATCATTTTGCCTTTCTTTTCTTTGTTTACTTTTTGTCAACAAATACCAAAAGCAAACAAACACGTTGATCACTCTTTACAATGAACCCCACATCTGATCCACTCGATGTAGCCGTTGCTCTTGCCCAAGCTATGGGCCCTGCCGATAATGGTGACTCAATGCCTGCAAGTGATCCAACAACTCCAAACAAAGATAAATTGTTAGGTGGATTCATGTCACCACAAGATGCTCTGTTAACATCGAATCATCATCATATAAACATGCCCATGTTCACTTCCAATGATACATCACCGCCACAACCACAACCACCACTTGCCCAACAATCCGAACTTGTGGATCCGCTGGATACAAATTCATGCCTGTCGCTTTTACAATCATCTGTCAACCCAAATGCACATGCATCACAGTCAAATATCAACCATACGAATGCTGCATCATCATCATCATCATTATCATTCGGATTCCCAATGGATAAGGCTTGGCAAATGCCATTAGGCTGGCAACAGAACAATGTTGCTACTGCATCTAGTATATTTTTCCCTCCAACACCACCTGTTGAATCACCAGCTACCGATAACCATAATTTGGCATTGACACAACAACAACAACAACAGCAGCAGCAGTTTCCTCCTCCATGGATCAACATGGCACCTAACCATCATCATGGTATTTCCACCACCACAAATCATACAACATTGGGTAAACAACAACGTCCTTCTCACTCTCCACAAGAAATGAATGCTTTTGACATGTCAAGTTTATGGCCATTCCCTGCTCCTCAACCCAACATGAATCGTGCCAACCGACACAGTATAGCCATTGGATCCAATATTGAAAGTAATCATGCTACTATCAAGCCATCTACAGGACGTAGAAAATCAACACCTGGACGATCCTATCGTCGACGTACATCCTCTCAACCATCGGTAGCTTCCGTGGTATCACTTTCTGCTCATGAGCCTGTGGCACATTCCATCAATGGTATCGAACATATTACATTCCTATACTCGCATGATCGTCTTGTCAAGGAATATACAGTGCGCACAGATGCAGCCAATTGTCCTCTTGAAGATATTCCACTTGATTTCAGGATGGTCAATGCGGTATGTTTATTTTTCGGTTGCACACACACAATTATGATCTAATGAATATGTCTCTAGATTTATCCACGTGCCAATGTAGACAAGGAAGAATATGATGGTAATCGTTGGGAATACGAGACCAGTTGCAATGAACTTGGATGGAAATTATGTTGGCTTAACCAAGATCAACTCTGTGGTCGAAGAGGATTAATTCAACGTGCTGTGGATTCTTATCGTAACCGCCACGCTCATATGCGATCACGTCGCGTCACTAGACAAGAAAAGGTGGCCAACGGTACTTTACGTCGTCGGCGTGCTAAACGATCTTAGTTGTAGAGTTGGTTAATAAAAAGAAAGCTTTATGCGGTGTATACACACACTTCTTCCCTGTCTTTGACAGCTTGTACTCAAATGACAATCGACACCAACGCATGGATCGCACGAGTCAAACAAGACATTGGTGGTTGCCATGACTTGATTCACCATGTGGTCAACGCGATCGCTACTGCTCAATCGGCACCTGCTAGAATCCCATTGTTACCACGATCCAAAGGTCTTGTGTTGCATGGCAAACCTGGTTGTGGCAAAACGTCCCTAGCATTAGCTGTTGCACGTGAGTAATACATGTATTGTACATAGGAATCGATATACATATGATATTCTTGATAGGCCATTCTGGTTTGCCTTATCGTGTGCTCAATGGTCCTGACATATTCCAAAGCGGTATGATTGTACAATGGGGGATGATGAATCAAGGCATGGATTGACCATTGGATACATAGAGCAAGGTGCAAGTGAGGATAAACTATTGCGTTTCTTTAAAGATGCCAAGGATTGTATTGTTGTATTGGATGAAATGGACATGTTGGCAGGCCAAGAAGTCAAAGTAGCATCAGCACTGCTTTCAGTGATCGATCGTGATCAAACATTTCTATACATCATTGGTATGTCAACTTGTGAGTGATGTTGAAGCATACCATACTAATCAATTCATCAGGTGTAACCAGTCGTTTACATGCCATCAAACCATACTTTCTTCGCTCTGGACGCTTAGACGACATCCAAGAAATAATTATCAACACGCCCGCTGCAAGATACGAAATCCTTGACATTATGACACAAAGCAAGTGATCGCTATACTCGTCAAAATTGACTCGTTTTAATAATGAGTGGTGTGTGATAGATCTACCCATCAATGGTTCCGATCGACCATCCGTGCTCGAAAGGATATCACAAGTAACGCATGGCTTTGTACCGAGTGATCTGCAGCTTTTATGCACCCAAGTCATATTGGAACTTGTACGACACAGTGATGCATCAGCAACATTAGAACAATTTCAACGCGCACTCGAACATGTAAAACCATCGACACTGACGCAATACCGGGTACCCCATGTTCAGTTCTCTCAAATCTTTGGTCTTGAGCCCATCATTCAAGAACTTAAAGTAAGACCCAAGCCTTCTATCTATAGAGCAACACATTCTAATAACCCACGTCCAGGCATCTGTTATTCATCCCTTTCATCATCCAGAATCTTATACAAGTCTAGGTATATCACCGCCCAGAGGTATACTTGTGTATGGTCCACCCGGTGTTGGTAAAACCATGCTGTGCAGTGCATTGGCCTATGAAGCAGGTGTCAACTTTATGTTTGTCGAGGTACGATCATGCTCCATCCTTTCATCTTTTTCTTTACTGACTACTGCCTATAGAGTTCCCAAGTACGTTCCAAGGTCGTGGGTGAATCCGAAAAGAATCTGGCAACACTCTTTGCTCAAGCACGATCCAATGCTCCTTGTATACTTTTTATTGATCAGGTAAGAAATGATAGATCATGATTCCCATCCTTGTTTCCTCACATATTGCTATAGGTTGATATGCTATTACCAAAACGTGGAACGAGTTCTACATCTGAAAATACAAGTGATCGCATTGTTACTGGGTTTCTAACAGGTACAAGTATCTATGCGCAACCGTTACTATGGCAAGAAACTAAAGGCAAACATAGAAATGGATGGCTTACTGACGAAAAAACGATCAAGATCAGCGCATATTGATGTGTTAGTAGTGGGTGGTAAGTGCTATCAGTGATGCAACTATATGGAATATTCAGAATCTTGTTTAGCTACCAATCGTATCCATGTTATGGATCCTGCTGTGCTCCGTCCAGGACGCTTTGATGAACATATCCATGTGCAAATACCCGATATCCAAGTAAGACATGACCCAGTGGACCACTACAATGACTCAATTGTGCGTTTCTTTGTAGCAACGATTACAAATTATCGATGGGTTGGGAAAGAAAATGCCTACTCTCCTTTCTGAAACTGAACGACAGCAATTGTCACAAATGACACAAGGATGGACAGGTAAGAAGACAAGCTCGTTTATTCAGGAAAAGTTGACATGTTTTCTAGGTGCCGATTTGGATAATCTCTTTCGAGAAGCTGCATTGGCTAGCTTACGGGATAATATTGAAAATGACAAGGTAAGATCATGGTGGATGGCTGTAGGAAGCACATGGCTCATACTGGATTGATCATGTAGATTGCATTTGATCATATACACAAGATTGTAATCGAGAAGCAAACCATATCCGCTAAAACTAGAGATTGATAATATATTCTTATCTTTATAATATTCACTATGATTTGAATGACGGTACCTGATTAGATGGATCTAATTCGTTTTTAGCCAGTAAACCAAATGTGGGGTGTTGTTTCCACAACACGTGCCACACGTGCATTTTAATTACATAAACTCAATCGAATGTTGGGGTGGAATGAAGGCAGTGGGTAGTCTACAAAAAACATTGATTATATCGACATAAAAGAATCAATGATGCCAAGTATGAAAACAGGTTGCTATGGAGAATGGATCAAGTGCATGATTTTAGACTTTATCCGTGTCACAGAATCATCCGCTCGCGTGGGTGCATGTGAGTGAGTGAGTGAGATTTCGAAACCACGACTCCCGAGCACTCCGGAGTTGTGTGCATCATTCTTCCTTTCTTTCTTGGTTTATTGTCAAGTTCTCTCTCATGTCGCTACAACTGGAACCATCGCATCTATTGTCATTTGAACGTAATGTCACCAGGTCCATTATTATACCCAGACTTTCTTTGCTTAACCGACTCCATACTCTATAGGACCATTGACACGCATGGTCGAGAATCACCTTACACTCGAAAACACTGGCTCCGAGCCTATTATATTCAAAGTCAAGACAACGGCACCCAAGCTTTATTGTGTTCGACCCAATGTAGGTCGTGTTGAACCTCATTCAAAAGTACAAGTCGAAGGTAACCTTGGTTGCACGCGTTCATATGGTCAACGCTTTTGCTAAGCAATGAAATAGTCTATCTCCAAGCCTTCAAGCAAGAACCTCCTCTTGACAAGCCATGCAAAGACAAGTTCCTTATTCTCAGTGCAACAGTCAACCCATCGGATGCTATGACTGATTTACATGCAACGGTAAGATGATGGTGGTAGTCAAGGAAAAAGGGAGAATGGTATAATAATGATTGGGATCTCTTTACTAGTGGAGTCGTATTGAATCTACGGAAAAATCACGCATTAATCAGACCAAGTTGAGATGTGAATATCGACAACCTGAAGGTATGGCACCAGCAATACAAAAACAAGATCAAGATAGTCTGGAAGTGTCAACCACCACAGCGGATGAATCATCATTACCAGTGGCAGAGGAGAGCAATGAAGCCTTGGAACAAGCAAGGCAGCAATTGAAAGAAATGCAACAAAAACTGGACGCATACCAAGGAGAGATCTCCCATCTTCGACAACGCAATATCAACAATAACAATGACGAATCTCCTGCTACAACCACTTTTGTCAAGGAAACTCGTATTGAATCGACTGGATATCCTCCTTACATCGTGGTCTTGGTTGCTCTGGTCGCCTTTATTTTTGCTTGGCTCGTTCTTTCACTCTCATCATCCTGATCATCATTGTATACATCTGTCTGTATGTTAGGATAATTCAAGTTGTTAATCATTACTATATCATTCAAAGAAAACATTTATAATATGGATTTGTGTGCTTCTATTGTATAGAGTTTGGAGTGTGGAAAGGATATGATGAAAGAGATATGCATATCAAAGATCATTAATGCCAAAGTATCAATTATATAATCCACTACTGTTGCTAGTGCATAACTCGTTGACTGAAAGCTGTCAGTGATCTCTGTTGGTTGTTTTATCCTTGTCCTTTATTGCCATTATAAGATGCTCTTCTATGTACAAACAATTGTATACATGCATAAATCGGGAACATCCCTTAAACTTGATCATGAGATTGCAATCATGGATAAGGGACAAGAGGAGTGCTGAATTATAATCAATCATTGTCTGAGACCCAAGACTATGTAGAGCGACAATGAGTAAATCAGTTACATGAATCAACTCCATTGCTTAGAAATGCATGGGTGGCACCTGATGGTGTAACCTTTCTGCTTCCGCGTCAAACCAATGCATCATGCAGGGTGACGTGGTGGGATAATATACCATTTTGTATTCTGATCCTGGCCCTTTGTTTCTTCTTCTCCCTTTTCTACTTCCTTATCGTCTTGTCCCTTTGTGTTTTAGTTGCTCCAACCATGGCGACAATGACATTGGAGAGGCGTGGAGTTCCTTTCTTTGATGATGGCTTTGAGAATGTGCCAGGAACTTCGGCATATAGTGCCCGTAATCAAAGTGGGTTGATCACTCAATTGTTGGTGTGTGCGAGCACTGGATTACTTTGCTTTCTTGTGTTTTGTTTCTTGCGTCCAAGGTAAGTTATCATGTATGCCATCATCATCATGGTCTGCTATCATTAACTTGAACATCAAGGCAAAGCTGGTCCGTGATATTCGCTCCACGAATGAATATGAAAAGGTTTGATCAAATCCCAAAAAGCGAGCAACACACTGTTTATACGTATATGCAGACATAAGCCCCCTGAACTTCCTAATTCATTTTTCGGTTGGATCATCCCGTTGATCAAAATCGATCACCAAGAGGTGATGGATAAGGTCGGCTTGGATGCTGTGGTGGTATGTACATAAGAAACAATACCCATGCTCAATACACCATCTCCTTTACTTACTCCTTATCACAGATCCTCCAATTTATCACAATGGCAATCAAATTATTTGGTGTGTGCTCATTTTTCGGTGTTGTCACACTTGTGCCTATCAGCGTTACCACAGGCAATGTCACTCATGCAAATGTCACTGGTCAACTGGATGAATTAGCCATCACTGTGTTAGAAGATGGATCCAATTATCTCATCGCCTACTTGTGTTTCACATACTTTTTTTGTTTCCTGACATTCTTTTTCCTGCATCGAAATTTCCGCTCTTTTCTTGATCTACGTGCACGTTACTTGCTTCGTATGCGAAAAACACTTTCCAGCCGTACAGTAGTGGTGACCGGCATTCCACATCCATTACGAACTGACGATGCATTAGCCGAGTATTATTCTCATCTCAATATAGGTGCTGTCAATAATGCACATATTGTACGACATTTGCACCATCTCAATTCTTTACTCAGAAAACGTGCGCGTGCTTTGCAAAAACTTGAAACAGCTTATACACAGTACTGGGGGAATCCATGCAAAGTGCCTGGATATGATCCTGATCAAATCTTGAATCATCTCAGCATGACCAACAATAGCGATCCTATCCAATTCATGGAACAAGAATCGGCCATGGCAGCTTCCCTATTAACAAAGAAGCTTCCAAAGATCCGAACAGGGTTTCTGGGGCTTTGGGGAGAGCAAGTGAATGCCATACAGTATTACACTGAACAATTCAACGCGTTGGATCAACAAGTACTCGATGCGAGAGAAACATCTACATTTGAAATGACCAATGTGGGATTTGTCACCTTTAAACATATGGCTAGTGCTGTAAGTTGAATCTATGGTACATCAATCGATAGTTGACATTCATTCCTTTTTATATGTATTTTAGTTGATAGCATCTCAGATTGCAATCCATCCCGAGCCATTCAACTGCCGCACCGTCATGACATTTGAACCGCGTGATGTGTTATGGACCAATATCTCTGTGCGTGGTCGTGAAAGATTGGTGCGAGAGCTCTTTGTTTGGGCAGTAACCATTCTCTTATCCTTCTTTTGGATCGCTCCTATTTCGGCATTCTCCACCCTTACTAGTCTTGACGCTTTGGAGCGCGTGTTTCCACAACTTGTTGCTGCAGCTGATGATTCAGTGTTTCTTCAAAATATCCTACAAGGACTCTTACCAACTATAGCTGTCAATGTGTTTATGGCAGTATTACCCTTGATTTTCGATGGTATGTAAAATCACTTCTTTGGCACATGGATCTGATATTTACACGGATTGGGTATCTTTTATCAGCCTTAGGCATTGTTCAGGGACTACGTTCACGCAGTGCAATTGCCGAGGCGACATTCAGCAAGTATGTATCTTGCATATCTGTGATAAGATCTAAGTTTAACTGATGTGATTTGATGCTACTACAGATACTTTTTCTTTCTTTTATTCAACGTGTTATTGGTATTCACCATTGCTAGCACGATCACCAAAACATTGGAACAGTTGTGGAACCACCCAGCAGCAGTGGCTAATTTGTTGGGTACAACACTTCCAGCGGTGAGTCGTTAAAGTAGCATCGATGTAGATGATCCATATCCTTACTTGTGTGCATAGGTTGCGCCTTTCTTTATCAATTATACAATATTACAAGGCATGCTTTTGTAAGTCTGGTGATGGTCAAAGCTGCCCCTGCATGTGTTATACTGATTTATTATTACCATTTCCATGTAGGATGCCGCTCAGCTTACTCTTATTTGGTGCATTGATCATCCGCGGATTCTCGCACGTCTTTCTGTGTAAAACGCCTAGAGACTATGCCAGCAATCGTGCACCATGGGCATTCAACTATGGCACAGGATATCCACCCTTGTTGCTCATTTTTATCATTGTACTCGAGTATTCATCTATTTCACCCATCATCCTTCTCTTTGGCACCATTTATTTTTGCATCGCTTATGTGGTTTACAAATACCAGTTGTTATATGGTGAGTGTGATGCACAATGCTTTATTGATGTTCATGGACTTTATGGTCTTACTATTTCCCATAGTTTATTTTCAACCGTTTGATGCTGTAGGAGGTGCATGGACCATGGTGTTTCCTCGCATTATTCTTGGCATGATACTATTTCAGTTGACAATGACAGGAATATTTGTGCTCAAGAGTTTCTTTACACTTGCTGCATTGTGTGTACCACTCATTGTATTCACTGTGCTTTTCAAATTGGGTATGGATGCAGCGTTTGATCGCAACAGCAAACATTTGCCGATGCAGATTTTACGTGATAAGACCGATCGATTACCTGGCAACATCAGTGATGATGACGATGATGCATACGACACCAGTGATGAAAGTGATAGCAGTAGTGATGAGAAATCAGAAGCAGCACGTGCACGATGGAAAGAAGTAACGAGAATGGCATCACAAATGGTAATGTCACCTTCATCGAGTCGTAAACGACATGTACGAAGAGTGATTTTGGATGAAGATGACTATGCCGCTATCCCAGATCGTTACACGGATTATCGACAACCTCCCATGGAACTCAACCCAGGTGTATTGGACACGGGACTCAAAGCTTATGCTAATCCAGCGCTGATTGGTATATTGCCACAGCTGTGGCTGCCTGTTAAGGCTGGTGAGATGGGTACTACAGCTTTACCAGCTTCCAAACGATTCTCAAGTCGGCATTATGCAAGTCATGTGGTAGCAAGGGATTTGATGCAATTTTTAAAAAGGGCCGAGTCGGTCAAAAGAAGAACCAACAATCATCAAGAATCCAAACGAAGCTTTAGTCATTTCTTTCGATGGAAATCAACAAGTCAAGCATCCACAGATACAGCTATAATAGCATCCCCCTCTTCAAAAATAGGCAATTTAGAAAAAGCTGGAACATCTCAAGAGCATATTTTAAGAGCATCCAGTACTGATGGCAAACAAGATAACCGATCAAGTCATGGTAGTAGCAATAGTTCACCAGAAATGTCCTGATTTGGTAAACCGAAAACAGATGCTGCTGCTGTTGCTGCTGCTACCTTGTTCTCTTTCCTTCCCCTGCCCCTTTCTTGTTCTCTTTCACACGCAACATTATATCTTGTTTCTTTTCTTCTCCACCCACTTTGTACATAAGCATTTGTTTTTTTTTATTCCCAAATGTATACCACTTATCCAAAGCAACCTCCTTTTTATACTGCTTCTCTGGCAGGTCCAGGCAACATTCCAAAGCAACATGCTCCATCCACAGGACAACGAGGTCGCGATTCCATGTCCTCCATTCATTCCAGAACAACATTATCGCGAAAAGGTGTGTGTGCACTTTTGCCATGCCATTAGCGTCAATGAGCTTATTCTCTTTTCACTTATGCAGAACCCAGTTGGGACTCAGCCGACGAAGACTTGTATCGGATACAACAACAATATCATCCAAGAGGTGCTCCTTATTATTCGACTCTCGTAGAACCAAGCATGACACTTGGCGAACAATGGCCACCCCAGGGTAATAACTTGATCAAAGGATTTCAGCGAATGATGCATGGTCAACGACCCAAGATCCTTGTTCGAGAAAAGGTATTTTTATTTGAACAGCAATACAGACATTGAAAGATTCATTTCATGGTACATAATAGAGTATGGTTCCCCATAAACCGCTTCATGTATTAACGATCCAACTTGCCAATGTCTATGCCAAAATCAATCCTCAGTTTCATTATGATGCTGCTCACGTCAATCCGAAGCGTGTACTCACTAAACCGAGTAAACCAGCCAAGAATGATGGATACGATAATGAAAATCACGATTATATCTTGCGAGTGAATGATATCCTTGGTGATGATAAAGAGTATCAGTAAGTCAGGGTGGGTGATTGCTTTAGCATAATCAAAGTTAATCAATGACTCTAGATATCGTGTGATTGATCTCTTGGGTCAAGGTACTTTTGGACAAGTCGTCAAATGCGAAAAGATTAGCAATGGTCAATTATATTCGGTCAAGGTGATCAAGAATAAACCAGCTTATCGTACCCAGAGCAGAATGGAAGTGGAAATATTGAAGCAGGTGAGTGAGTGTGTGTGTGTGTCATGTTTACATACCATGATGATAACATTGACCTATTTAGCTGAGCCAAAAACTTGGACCGGAGCATGAAGATCACATACTGCAATTGCAACATACATTCAATCACAAGAACCATCTATGTCTCGTCTTTGAGTTGTTATCATTCAATCTATACGAACTCATCAAGCAAAACAGCTATCGCGGTGTTTCTCTCAACCTTGTGCGTGTGTTTGCTTTACAATTGCTCGATACTTTGACTCTCTTGAAAAGTGCACGGATCATCCATTGTGATCTCAAACCCGAGAATGTGTTACTGAAAAGGTAGAATAATATCACAAGTGTAACATACAATCCGTTATTCATGTCATTATCTTAGTGTCAAGTCGCCTTCCATCAAAGTGATTGATTTCGGATCAGCATGTCATGAATCCAGTCGCATTTACACCTACATTCAATCCCGCTTTTATCGGTCACCTGAAGTCATTCTCGGCTTACAATACACTTCAGCTATCGACATGTGGTCCCTTGGATGCATTGTTGCCGAATTGTTTATTGGTATTCCATTGTTTGCCGGCAGCTCCGAATACAATCAACTCAGTCGCATTGTGGAGATGCTTGGGTAAGCACTATTGGTAGTACCATCTTTGTTTGCATGATGCTTAACATTGAATCCATGTAGAGATCCACCACAAGACATGTTGGAGATTGGCAAAGGCACCAAGCAATTCTACAACATGGACGAATCCACCGGCAAGCGCGTGTATACAATGAAAAACAGAGAACAATACAGCAAAGAACAACACAAAATGGAATTACCTGGCAAACGTTACTTTCCTCAAAGGACACTACCAGATCTTATTATGAATTACACACCCAGATCACGTTCAGGATCATCATCATCATCAACACAATTACCATCTGCACCCATGGATGAGCAAGAACGTCAACGAGGTTTGTTGTTGCTTATGCTGAAAACTAGAATTTCCTTGACTCATGAACATTCATAGATCAACAAGTGAGACGTGCTTTAGTTGACTTTTTACAAGGCTTATTACAACTTAATCCTCTCAATCGATGGACTCCTACGCAAGCACGTTATCATCCATTTATTACTGGTGAACCATTTACAGAGCCTTATGTACCCGAAGTTCACATGAAAGCTGCTATGAAATTGCATCAACAACAACAACAATCCACTGCTGAAGCAAATGAGCTCTCTGAATCACAAGCAAGCAGTTCAAGTGGTGGTGGTGGTGGTGGTACTAGTCATCATGTTGATAACCATGTACAAGCTCTTGAAGCAGCTGCTATGGCTGCTACATCCAGACGATCACGTGCACAATCATTGGGTGTTCCACAAGCACCAAGTCCAATTCAGGAACTGACAACAAGACAACATCGCCATCGTCGCTCTCAGGGAAATTTGATCGGTGTCTTACCACCTGAAGCACCAGGTGCTAGTGGAACGTCAGATAGTAGCAGCATCGAGAAACACACCGTGTATGCAAATGGTGCTGATCCACAATCAATAACAGCAGCAGGAGCATTGGCATCCGTTGAACGCAAAGTCAAGATTGCTGCCCAAGTTAAAGTACGCTATGGTTCACGTGATTCATTATGTATGCCAGATCAAGTTCATCGTGGTAAGAGCGATGTACGTGATGATGCACTCTTACAACAACAACCACATCAGCGACCTGCAGGTCGTTTGTCACATGCTGGTGAAGCTGCTGGTGGATTATTGATGATGCGTCAGCAAGATAAGGCATCGACATCTCAAGGCGTTGCTGCTGCCATCAAGCGACATGCCATTCTATAGAATCTCTACTGTAATATTTTCTCATTTCAACATAGTACAATAACAACCATAGTGATTATCTTTGACAATACATATGAGATTGTTGTTTGTAACTCGTCCACTAATAACGACAGTGATGTAATGATGACTATTGAATCTTGAGCAATGATGCAGATTAGCACCCTTCTCTTCTAGCTAACTATATTATGTATCCCAGTATATCCTATAACATCACAAAATGATTCCACACTTATAATTCACGGATACCACTTCCATCATTGCAGCTTCAATTGATTTGACAAGTCAGAGTTATGGATGAATAATAAGAATTACAACTTAAACTAACATGATGCACCAAGACTACTCTTTATCCAAGTTCATAACCTTTTATTTTTCTTTTGAAGCGAAAAACTCTCTTGTCGTTCCACAGCTATCGAATGTACAACCTGGACAACGCAAGTACCATTGCTTGGATACAATTTCACCATCTTGGAGATGGTCCTTTACAATATCAGCCATGGCTTGGACAAATGTGGGATCATCATTAAGTGATTCAGCACGCTTGAATCCAGTGATACCAGCCTAAACAAGCACAATCATATAAGTCCACTATTCCAATACTGTTTGATAACTGTATTTACCTCTTCAGCCTCTTTTCCATACTCAAGATCCAGCTCGAACAAGGTTTCAATATGATCGGTAGTGAATGCAATGGGGACAAGCAAAAGGTTTTTCTTGCCAGCTTCGCCATAACCCTTGATGGCATCTGATGTTTGAGGACCAAGCCAAGGTTGAGGACCGACTTGGGATTGCCAGACCAAACGATATTGATATTTTTGACCCAATCTTTCCATGACTTGATGCACAGTGTGTGCCACTTCAGATGGATACGTATCACCTCGATTGACCACGGACATGGGTAACGAATGAGCTGAAAAGAGAATCACTGCATTATCACGTTCTTCAGGTGGGTATTCTTGTAACTTGGCTTCGATTCGTTTTGCTACAGCCTATACGCTTATTAATAACCATTGTATGGATGGTCCATATGCATTGTTTTACCTCGATAAATCCAGGATGTTTTGGCCATCGGTCAATGATACTCCAATTCAATTCTTCCATACCAGCTCTGACAATGCCTCTGTGTAACTCATTCAAGCTGCTGCCCGTGGTAGAACATGAATATTGTGGATATTGAGTAAACACCACAGCACGTTGCACACCATCCTTTTTCATTTCCTCCAGAGCCATGTCCGTTGATGGATTAACATAACGAAATGCAATATAATGCTTGTGGGGAGCTATGGAAACGCATAAGTTGGGTTGTTTATGCCCTTTCATCATCATTTATTACCTGTTTCGGGAGAGATCTTATCCAAGATGGCTTCCATGGCTTCACCTTGCTTTCGTGTCCATGCCAGAATGGGCGATCCTCCACCGATTTGTGCATATTGTTCCTTAATACTGGGTGTGCGTCGATTGGCAATGTACTTTGCAAGGTACTTTTGTAATGGCAGTTTCATAATATCGCGATCGGAAAACAAGTTGAGCAGGAAATCATGAACGTCGTCAAGTGTTTCTGGACCACCCATATTGGTGAGCAACACAGCGGTTGGACTATGGTATGCATTGTATAAGAAAAGAACGAGTTGACACGTATCGTTTGTGCTTACGGTTTCTTTGCTGTGCTAAAGTGACGCATCGTGGTGACACGAGTGATGGTGGCTATCCTTGCCAAAGGCGTTGCCAGGGGCACATGAGAGCGTGCTAGTTGAATAGATTAGAAACAATGATGAAATAATATAATGAAAAATATTACCAAACGCATAACGAGCAAACATGTCGTGTCAAAAGTTAAAAGGGAAAGAGAAAGAGTGGGGACAATCGGCGCAAAACTGAGTCAACGAGCGTCGATCGAATTTATAGCTGCGAACACAAAAAACATCTCACGTTATACAATGAGTGGATACAATAGCATGATATTATAGCAAAGCCATTGATTGTATTGACGATCCAATTCTATCTCTTTGGATATTTAGCAGCACCGGTTGGCTTGCGAATACATATCATTTTTGTGCCGGTCCATTTGCAAGTGGTGGCTAATTCTTCCTTTCTTCTTTTTTATATCATGTCTTATTACAGAGACCGTACTGCTGAATTAAGGGTAATTTTAAAAGATAACATGCGTGTGGATGAATATTAATATGAAATGGGCATCAAGGGCGACGACAGGTACCAAGTCGATATGCAAGTGCCAATATCAATCTAATGCGCGTTTTGAAGCGAGGACTTTGGTCCACGGCGTCCACCTGCTGCAACTAATCGAGCAGCAGGAAATAATTACGGAGCACGTAATCAACCACCGCCTACCAGCTATGATGCTCATGAATCAATTGAAATGCGTTCTCCTCCAAGTTATGCTGGACGACAACAACAGTCACCACCCATGGCAGCACCCATACCATCACGTCCTCCGCCACAATTGGATACAATGGATGGTTTCTTTCATGAGGCAAGATAGGGAATGTAAAGTGCATGATATAAGAAAGGGAATATTTATCAAGCAAGTGAATAGGTGGATGATATCAAGAATGAAGTTGGGGCAGTAAGCGATAATGTGGATCGCATCGAAAGACTACATACTTCTGCACTGATGAGTTTTAACGAAGAACAATCACGATACATTTCAAGAGATTTGGCTACATTGAAAAGAGAAACACAAAAACGAAATCTGGATATCAAGAATAGGCTCAAAGGTATGCATCATGCGATTAACAATGGCATGAAATAACAAGGGATGCATTGATAGAATTGCAGGTGTCCAATACGAGAGCTGCAAATGCATCTGATGCTCAAATTCGTCAATCCCAGGTATAGCATGGATCATCAAAGAGTATAAGAGGATTAAGCTGAACGGTTCTTTAAAGACTGCTGCATTGAGAAAACGATTCTTGGAGACGATTCAACGATACCAAGATGTGGAGCGTCTTTATGACCAAAAATATCGGCAACGTGTAGAACGTCAAATCAGGATTGGTATATATAGAGAACCAACGCGTGACAATGGTGCACTCATCCTCCTCTATAGTGAAGCCAAATGCTACACAAGAAGAAGTCGATCGATTTATAGATTCGGATGATTCTCCTCAAGTGTTTGCCCAATCGGTAGGTTCAATGATGGTGGAGCCTACCTTTTGCTCATTCTTTTTTTGTTCTATAGCTTATGCACGCCACTCGAACAAATCAAGCAAGAGCAGTATTATCAGAAGTACAAACACGCCATGACGATATCAAACGCATTGAAAAGACGATCCTTGTAAGTATTAAGAAGTGATAACGAGCATGCAAGCTAATATAAATCTTTCAAGGAACTCCATCAATTATTTTCAGATATGCAAATGATGGTGGAGCAGCAAGGCGAAACAGTAACCAATATCGAGCAACATGCAGAAACCACAGTGGGGGATTTGAAGCAAGGAAATACATTCCTTACAAAAGCTATTGCAAGTGCACGTGCAACACGCCATGTAAGTTAATTCTTACCGTGGATGACATGACTCTTGTTAATGCGAACACTTAGAAAAAATGGTGCTGCTTGGTTCTTGTTATTATTATTTGTGTAGTTATCGCCATCCTGGTTTGGTGGTTTGGATTTGGACATCCCGTAAGTCGATTGATTGGATGCAACTGCCCTTCTGATTCACTAACGATCGACTCTAGGGAGCAGGTGGAAATACAAATAGCTAGATTTTACGTGTACCTCTTTAATAAGACTTATTTTATATTCTGAAAATGATGTATCAAGCACTTTCTTTAACTTCAAGGGGTAGCTGCTTGTTTGTTGTTGTGTATGGATCGTCATTGAATCGACATAATGCATATCCAAACATATATGCAACGTGAACGGCCATGTATCGATCTTTTGGAAAATGCATGATCCAAACTTTGCCGTGTACGTATTGGTATGATCAACATTGCATAAATCGTGAGGAGAAATGAAATTTAACTAAGATGCCAAAGCGCACGGTCAAAAGTGGTCGATCTTTTAGAAATCATGGATCCACGTTTCAAAATCCAAAATTCTTGTGTGATTGGTTTGAATCACGTCAACACAAATACAAAACTCAACTTGTTTAATCTTGGCAAGAAATAGAATTACAATTATAGCTATGGGTGTATGGATGTTCATGGTCAGGACTTATGGTTGATGACGACGAGTATAACAGCAAATGACATTATAGCCAGCCATTTCTAGTCATGACTATAGCATACATTTTGCTTATCCTAGTGACGATGTAGAAACATCCCTTTCTCTATGCTTTATGCAAAGTAAGCAAAGCATTCAATGCGCAAATTCCTACATCATTGCATTATAGTCAAAAGCAAAGATAGATGAATGAATCTTGATGCACATCCAAGCTGTGACCAAGTTTGAATGGTGCATGCATCACAATTGAATCTTTTGCTGTATCCCTTATAATAGCTCCTTTTTGATTCTTTGTAGCTATTGATATTGTGAGCTGGTCGCATTTTCACTTGAGCAGTAGCAATGACATTCTATTGCCCGACATACAGCAGCATATGCAGAGTACCCACCAGCTCAGCGAGTGCTGCCACGCTTTCCCAGCAAGCAGAGCATGATCATTCATTCATTCTCTTTCTCAAAAACGCTCCTTAAACAAGTACTCTATGTGGCTGTTGCGTGCATAAGCGGAGCGTACAAGGAGGTGAATATGGGTGGATGAAAGAAAAAAAACGACTACAACAGGGGAAAAGAACGGGATGAACAGCAATAGAATTACAATCCGGGATATGCTCCGAAAGCTGAAATTTATTATCATCTGTGATACGATCGCAAGAGCATATTGCATTGTCCTAATAGTAAAGTTTGGCATGAGCATCATCCCACGAGCTTTTACATATGTTTCAGAAAATGGCAGCATTCACTGCAGGTGAGTTTTATTGGTTACACAAACGATGCGCACCGTGTACCTGCTGCATGAAAGGGGGTTTGTTGGACAAGAAATGATCTTGTTATTGCGTGGCGGTGTGAAAAAATAAAGGTGGTGGAGCATTGTAAAAAAGAAGGGGATCCACCTGGTTTCTTTCTTTCTCTTACCCCTTTCTCTTCTTTTACTCATGTTTGAAAACAAGTTTTTTCCACGACGTCTTCGGCAAAAATCTGAAGAAGTCATTAGCAAAAGGATTACTCGATTTTTTCAACCACGTCAGCAACAAGGAGAGATTACCCAGCAGCAGCAACAGCAACATCACTTGTGGATGAATTATGATGATGACGGTAAACTAGAGATACCTGACACCGTCATCATTGGTCAAGATGGATGCTGGTTACCAAACAACAACAATCCTAATGAGGATGTCGAAGACGATGTCATATACAATTCATCATCCATAGTCCCTGATTTATCTACATGTGCCAGCCATACAACAGACGAAGATTTGTATGATGATGATTCTCGCAAGATCCGACTTGGTGACGAAGAATATCAGCAACACAAGTTGAGTTTAGCTGAGCATGTCCGCTTGGTACTAGCCGATGCATTTGACGTGGCGGATGAGCAGTTTGAAAGAGAGCGCTGCATCATTTCACCCACAACGTTCTAAAAATGCATCCATCTCCTAACCTTATTGTTTACTATATATTGTATGGCTCTTATACACACACACTCATACACGTATTATTATATTGTTTCCCTTAGATTGTTAAATCTACACCTCCACACCAAAAAATCATCACTATAGTAGTAATACCGTCATCACCCTATAAAGCCAGTAGTTATACCCTTTTGCTTATATTGCCTGATGGCTATGTTTATAAAGAAAAAGTCCATTGTGATGCATACTATATAAGAGATTCATCCATATATTGGGTTCTTTTTTGAAATGTGAGGAGTAGTAGCAGGCTTGTTGAATGAGACCAAATGGGCTTCATTGTCACATGATTTTCACAGTATTGCTCGCACCCGATAATGGTTGAATGAAGCAGGCCAACCTTGGGTTTCATATGTACCAAAAATGGATACTGGAAACATCTGCCTTTTGCAAATCATCATGATCAATGCTTGTAATCATAAAGGAAGCATGACCACCAAGTGTCTTCTATTCGATCAACCAGTCGCTTCTCGCTAATAAGATATTGATTCTTTGGCAGACACTGTGCGCAGCCAAGAGCTGCAATACCAGCAAGGTGGAATAATGGGCGCTTTGGAAAGTGGATCAGTATGTCCCGAGAATCAACCACCAATGGCATGTTAAAACTATATGATTCAATACATATGCTTTACCATTATTGGATCAAGCTTGTCTTATCTATGGTTGTCGTAACCTTTGTTCTCGTTATGTCAATGTCAAGCTATGATAATACATTGAAGCCGATTCACGTCCTTTAAGAGATAAATTGATCATAGTGTTAAAGAATGGATGAACAAGAAAGTTGAATGTATGATAGAGTATATTAAAGCAGTCTTTATATGAAATGATAATTCTAAGCTTTTATCTATCCTGATGCGGCCGAAACAACGACATAACTTTATCATCGTCGCACATCCCTTTATGCTCATTGACATGTCCACTGTTAAAGGTATCGGGTGTGAATATGGTTTGGGTCCGTGAATGAAGTTGACAGCAAACATCATGGGATTATACTTGTCAAATCCGAATTTCCAGCAATTAACTCCTTATTCTTTGCAGTGATCCATTCCAAATTTTTCACGTGGTGTTGTTCTTGTTGCCGTCGAAATGAACCGTATAAACGAATCGATTGTACACCACATGCCTGGTACAATGGTATAAGGTTTCCAGAGCGACGATACATCTTGTTGTGCTTGGAATAGTTACAGATGTGAGACCATACACGTCGTCCCAGAGCTACTATCCATTTGGAATGTCTTCTTGTCTCTGACTCTGGCGATGTAACACTGGATGAGCATGGGAGCAAAGCATGACACTGAGGATCTTGAACGTCAAATAACTTCTCCAAACGGTCCAGCCATTGTATCAGTCCTTTGAGCTTTGACCGATCCATCAGCCATGAAAAATCCGAATGACACATATCTGATAGGTTTCCCTCATTGTTCAATGCAATAATCATCTTCTCTTGATATTGCTGGTTTGAGCTGTGCTTCCGTGAAATTGCATTGTCATGTTGTAACGGTGTGCAATGAAATCACTTCGCCATGATCCGACACCAAGAACATATTGGACGCTATCGAACATATGCGATCATGCAATCAGGTGATACTTCTGGATTCCATTGTGTTTACATCAATCTATGAGTATAAAACTCATTAAATAATATTACTGATCCTTACCTTGTATCAACAAACTTGTTGCTGGAGCCAAGCTGCATAAGTCGTCGGGTACTGAAACTGGTGTCACTGCATTGAAGCTCATGTTGTCAAAGTGTCGACCTTGTGTCTTGACAAGAGAGTCGTGTAGAGTTCAACTCTACAGTACTTCATGTTGTAGTTGTCAACTGTACAAGATGAGTTGACCTTGACTATTCTTCATTGCGAATAAAACACGTTTCCTGCGTGTCCATAAACGATGCGCGTCATTCACTTGAGCAATTGCCATTGTCTTGGTGTTTCCCATGGTCACGACTCCGAAGAAAGAGTCAGGTTCAATTGAGCATCCAACACATAAATGTAGCGTGTCTGAACATGTGTAATAATGTATGAAAGTTGCAGAAACAAAGTAGAGCAAGTGACAATGTTGGTGAATCCACGTGACCATTATTATCCTCAACAATGATTTAGCATGTGTTCATTGTTTGCCGTTCTCTTTGTCTTGAATGAGCCACTGCAGAACATGTATTCATTAATGAAAAGTACAAAAGAGATTGATAATACATACCACAAAGGACCATAAGAGAAATATCAGTGTCAAATATCACGATAATAAAAGTACGAGGATAACAATGAAACACTATGAATGATCAATACACGTATGAGCTCTAATCCAAAAGGTTGTAAAAATGGACATTCATGATAATACTCACATAGACTTGGGTGTTTGTCAGTGCAGGCAATTAAAATGAGATAGGATAAAGAAAAGAAATGTGTGAGAGAAAACGTAGGCGACAACATCCTTGTTTATAAACGTGTGAATTCCTGTGCTTACAAAGAATGATAAATGTATGTTGGGGATGATGCATGAATTGATAAAGTGGTGGGGAGCCTATATCAAAATTCGTTTTAGAAAGGGAACGCTACACTCAAAAGAATGAAAATGATTGATTGACTAACGCATCCATTTACATATCTCTTCTAATACACGAACACCCAGTGTCATTCACATGCACACGCAATTCAATATTGTAACTGATTTGTCGAATACGAATACTAAATCCCTTGATAAAGTATCGTGTATAACCAACTGAAGCAATACAATGGCATGACTCATAATGGGTGTTTTGGAAAGTGGATTACTATGCTCAAAGTAGTACACACCCGCAGTATGACCCTGATGATAATGCTTATGAAACAGAGCTTATTGATGCGTATTACACATGAGACTTTTCATAATGTCACGCCTTTTACAAAATGTCAGGAATGAGGACTTGACTGCATGATGGGGGATATGATGATGGTCCATGCATAATCTACATACTATGGTTATCCTAACCAAATCAGGTCAAGTGGCAATTGTCCATGGTCATCAAACAATGACAGCAATCAGCTAGGTATCA
Organism: Lichtheimia hyalospora FSU 10163; assembly: GCA_025094155.1. Classification (NCBI taxonomy): domain Eukaryota; kingdom Fungi; phylum Mucoromycota; class Mucoromycetes; order Mucorales; family Lichtheimiaceae; genus Lichtheimia; species Lichtheimia hyalospora. The sequence goes on from PTRB01000021.1 coordinate 199,698, forward strand.
CAATATTTCTTCGTATCCTAGCATTGATCTGGGTACATTGATTCAAATGCTATAGTTTATACACACAACAAAGTAATAATTTTATTAGAATTAGCTGTAAAGAATTAAGATGATCCAGGTTACTCCACGCTGGTTGCTTCCTCTGGCTCCATACTTGGGATGATTGAACCTTCTCGACAAAACATCGTTACGACTCAAGAGATTGGCCTTCATTTGCTTGAATGCTGGATCAAACTCGGGCTTCTGGATTTTCCTTGAGCTGTACCACTATAACTGGTGGATTCCTTCTTTGTCTCCGTAACATATACAACGTTACCACCAAGACGATGGTAAATCCAACGGCGGTAACAACGATAAAGGGTACAAGGAAATACATGCCGATAATGTTCAGTGAGGGGAGTGTGTTGTGCAAGAGATAATCCTGATTTTTGTGAACAGGGACAGGTTCTGATGCGTATTGTGTAGTAGTAGCAGGAATCGCTGGGAGTAAATAATAATACTCAAAGTAAAGTTATTATAAAGAAGAATAAAGAAGTACAATTGTGTACCTAATGACCTAAAGTATATAATATGGTCATATCCAAGCTGAGTCAGGATGATGAGTATAATGTAATTCTTCATGGATGCAACAGGTTTCAATTGGTTAACTAAGTGAATACGATGTAGTTCAAGGTTCCTTGTGTTAGTGCTTATTATAGAAAGAGAAGACATTTAGAACATAACTAAAAGCCACTGGTGCCTTATTGACAAACATGGTGCAACACGCGTGAATGGTACATGCTGGCTTGTGCGTACCTATCAGTTTTCTGATCCCCGACAGCATTCATGTTCATAATGATCCCATGGAATCACACATTGTGTCAGTTGAAAACGGTGAAAGTGAAACGCTTATTTCCATAATCTCCATGGCTCCTAGTCCATTTGGAAAAGGAACATGTCAATTCACATTTTCGCATATCTTCCTTTCTTTTCCTGAGCAAAAAACTTCTTGTATTACATATTATAAGGTTGTGCATATCCAAAAGCAGCAACAACACGAGGGATAACAGAATGGAGAAATGAATTTAGAATGCTCTACATAGGCCAAGCACTCATAGCGTGATCCTGATGACTATGTTTATAAAACGAAGAGTCTATTGAGATGCATACTATACAAGAGATTTATCATAATGTTGCTTCTTCTTTTTCGAAATGTGAGGAGTGAGGAGTAAAGTGAGTGTATTCAACTATCTAATGACGGTGTGGTGTTGTGTTGCTTTTGAATGACTTGATTAAGAAGAATAGACATCACCGGATGGGTTATCTTCAGGGAATGGTGGGGGAGAAGAAGACTATAAACAGCAATCAGTACATGTGCATAATGTGTCAACGTTTTTCCTTATTTACCTTCTTGGGTCGAACGTATTCATCATATACAGTCTTTTCCTTGAATGGTCTTGGGCCGAGCAAGTTCTCCATATCCTCACGAGTAATAACTTCCTTTTCCAACAAGAGCTTGGCAACCTTTTCAACATCTGCTTTGTGGGTGTTGAGTAGATCAGTGGTTCGTGCATAAGCTTGTTGAATGAGACCACGTGCTTCATTGTCAATCAAAGTGCCAGTTTCTTCAGAGAAAGGCTTTTGGAATTGTTGCTCGCTCTGAGGATCGCTGAATGAAACAGGACCGACGTTGGGATTCATACCATAGGTGGATACTTGGGCATATGCAATCTTGGTAACCTTTTGCAAATCATCATGTGCACCGGTTGTGATGGTATCAAAGAAGATTTGTTCAGAAACACGACCACCCAGTGTCATACACATACGATCAAGCAATTGCTTTTCACTGAAGAGATATTGATCCTTGGGCAAGTACTGTGCGTAACCAAGAGCAGCCACACCACGAGGAATAATGGATACCTTGAGCAATGGATCGGCATGTTGAAGGTACCAACCACACACAGCATGACCAGCTTCATGATAAGCAACTGTCTTCTTTTCCTCAGGTGACAATACACGTGATTTCTTCTCCAAACCAGCAATCACACGTTCAATGGCCTGTTCAAAGTCAACTTCGGTAACTTCATCCTTGTGGTGACGAGCAGCAATCAAAGCGGCTTCATTACAAATATTTCTATGATAAAAAATAATCCTATATAAGTAACGATGATAATAAAACAGATGATTTGTATACCATACCTTAAATCAGCACCTGAGAAACCAGGAGTAAGAGCAGCCAATTTGCGAGAAAGACTTTCCATATCTTCACTGGTCTTGATGGGTTTCAAGTGGACCTTCAAGATAGCAGCACGACCACCAATATCAGGACGATCAATAGCAATATGACGATCGAAACGACCAGGACGCATCAAAGCAGGATCAAGGACATCAGGACGATTGGTGCCTGCCAATACAACGACATGTTCGCTTTCATCGAAACCATCCATTTCCACAAGCAGTTGATTGAGAGTGCTTTCACGTTCATCGTTGCCACCCATGTGTCCACCCTTGCCACGTGCTTTACCAATAGCATCAATTTCATCAACGAAAATAATGCATGGAGCATTCTTCTTTGCAGTAGCGAACAAATCACGTACACGAGAAGGACCAACACCAACAAACATTTCCACAAATTCAGAACCAGAGACGCTCAAGAAAGGAACACCAGCTTCACCAGCAGTAGCCTTGGCAAGAAGTGTTTTACCAGTACCAGGGGGACCAGAGAGAATGGCACCTTTAGGAATAGTAGCACCAAGACGTTCATAGGCACCAGGGTTCTTTAAGAACTTTACAAACTCCATAATCTCTTCCTTGGCTTCATCAGCACCAGCAACATCCTTAAACTTGATCTTGACATCCTTTTCTTGGTTGAACATCTTGGCCTTGCTCTTGCCAATACCAAAGATACCTTGTCCACCACCACCAGGACCACGTTTGGTCATGTAATAAAGTACACCAATCAATAAGAGAGTAGGTGCGAAATGTAACATGGTATTCAGGATACTGATTTCATCGCGATAGGTAACAGGGATACGTTCACTGGATGGAATACCAAGTTCATTCTGTGCATCCTCCAATTTCTTTTCAAAGCTGTCAACCGAACCAATGCTGAAATAGAATGTCTGAGCATTAGGAACACCAAGGGATGTTGCTTCGGGCCGTAAATGAACCCGCACCCGATTACGATTAAGCACCACTAAACGATCCACCATGCCCTTGTCCAGTAAAGAAGCTCGGAAAGCTTGCCAAGTGATTTCTCGTGAATCCTCACTGGGTGCAGTCAACTTCCATAATACATAGGTACCCACAGCAGTACCAAGAACCACATTGCCATTGATTTGAATCTCTGGAGGACGGTTGCCACCACCACTGCTGTTACCACGGTTACCCTTGGGTGGTTTAGGTACTTGGTCAGCAGATCGCTTTGCATGATCGGATGCTTCTTCAGCTGCTGATCGTTTGGCATTATTGCCCTTGCCAAAGAATCCTTCGAATCCCTTGGGAACATTGAATGGCTTGTCATTGTCTTCGTGGTGTTCCTTTTTTTCAGGTTTCTCTTTCTCGGTTGAATATTTGCGTGTATTGACTCGGCGATTGGAAAGCAATGCTGTACGCTGCGATGATCGTGCTGTTGCAGGAACGGCATTCTTCAAACCGGCAACATGTCGTCGAGTGCCGATTTGGGCAAGTCGTGAAAGCATAGTTTGTTGTTAATGGAGAATGAGAGAACAAAGAAAAAGGCACGGTCGAAATTAGGCCCGGATGACGAATATCCGCAGCTGGTTTCAGTTGACGGACCGCTGCTGTCATTCATTTACACCCCCTGGCTTCCATTGTCTTGTGTAATGTACATGATCATTTCACCCTTTATTCATAGCCATGTGATATATCATTTATAATAAAGTATATCGTAGAAATATAGTTATTCATTATGCTCATTGTAACTTTGTAAGGGAGCACGTTTCTATTCAAGAACACGACATTATCACGAATAATGTTGGATCATTTGCAGCAACTTTACATTGAACAGGAGTTACTAGGAAAGATCTTGCCCTGGAATAAAGTTGTCAAAAAGTGTGTTTGGCTTGCATCAAAACTTGTCCATTAAATAACTTTCGGACCACCATCAATTTTGTTTCAAGATATATATAAGGGATCCTTGGATGGCTACTTATAAAACCTGCATACACGGGGATAGAAATCCAAGTCGATCCATTGGATAGCGTAATTTGAGCACCTACCCTATACCATCTCGTGCCAATACCACGTAAAAATATCACTGTTTCTCTTGCATTATGATTGACAACAAATGAGTTAATTGATATTACCTTTATCTGATTGTCAGTGGCGTGTATGATTTCGTTGTTTCCTGCTGTTGTTTCGGCAATTGGGATTTTTGTATTTGCATGCTCATTTCAAACCATGTATACCTGATCAATGATAAACAAACATTTAAAGTTTAAAGGTTCGATTGTTTGATCTTTTATGCATCATTTTCCCACCGTAGTTGACTATGGGTTTTATACTGCAAGTGACTTATTATAGTGGGTTGCTCCTACTACTCTTGACATCTTTAACAAAAGCAAAGCGAGTCGAGTACAATTGGAATATCACCTATACAACTGGCAATCCAGATGGCTTGTTTGAACGCACGGTGGTTGGTGTGAATGGACAATGGCCGTAAGAACGAGACACTCATGCTGATACAAAGACGATACTCATGTTGGCTGCAGAATACCCATTGTAGAAGCTGAAAAAGGTGATACAGTGGTGATTAATGTCCTCAATCAACTCGATGATTGGACTACTACTTTGCATGCACACGGTCTGTATCAAAATGGTACAGGTTACCAAGATGGTGGTCCAGGTGTGACAGAATGGTAAAAAAGCAAAATAACACGCCACGGCAATACTGGCATTATTGCTTACTTTGTTATCACAGCGGTATACCACCAGGTGAATCACGCACCTATGTGTATGACTTGAAGAATCAAACTGGCACCTACTGGATCCATAGCCATGTCGATGTAAGTGTTGCAGGTTCAAATAATATGCGTATACCAGCAAAATACTCAAGTGTTATTACCGTTTCAGACTCAGTATCTCGATGGCGCCAGAGTCCCGTTTATCATTCACGATCCCGAGGATCCTTACAAGGACCAGTATGATGAAGAGCTGATCGTTAGTGTATCTGGTAACAAGAACATTTGAGATAAAAGAAAGCAAGCTTAATGTGTGTGATATAGATTGGTACCATAACCAGTCGCGAGTGAATGCAGAATGGTTTCTTAGCAAGCAAAATCTTGATGCTGTTGAACCAATACCGCGTAAGTGATGCTTTATTTCATGCGTAAAGAATACTGACAGCATCGATCTATAGAATCTGGGATAGTCAATGATCAACCGGATGCCAAGTTATATTTCGAGCCTGGGAAAACATATCGCTTGAGATTAGTCAATATGGGAGGATTCACAACATTTTACTTTAGCATCGATGGGCATGAATTTGACATTATCGAGACTGATGGTGTAAGTTGTAACAACAGCCATTGTATGCACTTGGCTTACACATTGAATAGGCTTTAACTGAACGCTATCGAGCCAAAAATGCGTATCTTACTGTGGCTCAACGAATGTCTATCCTTGTCAAGGCCAAAGAAAGAACCGATCTGAATTACTTGATGCATTTCGATATGGACCAAGATCAATTTGATCTACCACTCGGTGATCTGAATCCTAGTAAGAACAATCTTCATGGTCAAGATAAGGTTATTATTATGTATTGATTGGATCAATTTTCGGTTAGATATCACGGCCAAGATTATTTATGATGATTCGCATGACAACTATGCACCTAGTGAAGATATCGGCATGGCGAGTCAATTTGATGATTTTGATTTACGTTCTCTTGAAGATCAAAACAGCGTTGATCCCGATAGAATCTTTAATATTACAATCGAAGAAGGGATTACTACTGATGGTCTTAATCGGGGTATGGTGAATCGTATTCCTTTCATCAAGCCTTTAACACCAATGTTGTTTTCGGAGCTCACGATGGGAGGATTGGCGAATGATCATCGCATTTATGGTCCCCAAAGCAATGCCTATATTTCCAAGCACCTCGAATTTGTGGAGCTTGTAGTCAATAATTATGACGAAGATGCACATCCATGTATGTTATAGAGACATTTTAATCACATCAACATAAGCTAACATCTTATTCATAGTCCATTTACATGGACACAAGTTCCAAGTCGTGGCTCGTGGTACACACAAAAAGCAATGGTATCATGAAGGTGATGGTACATCGGTCGGTAATTGGAATCTAGAAAAGCCCGTGTTGCGAGATACGTTAAGAGTGCATGGTCAGTCGTTTGCTGTGATCCGCTATAGAGCAGACAATCCAGGAGCATGGTTATTCCACTGTCATATTGATTGGCATTTCTTATCGGGTATGGGTATTGTTATGATTGAAGCAGCCGATCAAGCACAGGAAATCATGCAAGTCCCTCCTGAGTTAGCTACTCATTGCAAGATTCTTGGATTACCCGCATCAGGCAACGGTGCTGGCAAACAAGGTTATGATTTGAGCGGTGCACCACATGGCATCTACTATCCTAGAGATAAACCACTCTCTGGTGATTGATATAATAAAACAGTTATTTATTTTATATGTCTTAATAATTGAACAATGCTATTCTGTGTTTCTATATATGAAAGGACAAGGTCGTCATTATTAAAACTGTCAACAATGCGCATGTGATTGTATTCAATGACATCCAGCACGTGATGATTTTTTGTAGAATTTCCTGCAAGGAGGAGGGGAAAGGATATTGGCTGCGGTTGAGTTCAAATGCCTGGAACCATTCCCTTTCTTCTTCCACACCACTCTACTTGCACTTACGATGGATATCGATCGTCCCCTCGATGACATAATTAAGAACCGAAACAAAGGTGGTCGACGACAACAACAAAAGAAACCACAGCAAAAGAACCAGAGAGGCAGCAACACCAAAAAGCAACAATCCAACAAGAATCAGAACAAGAATGCAGGTGGCAACGGAAGACGACGCAACGACAAACTCAAGCATGGCAACAATATCAATCTCGGTGTAAGCAACAAATCAAAAAAGTCGATTGGCAAGGCATCAGCACCACGTTCTACTGGCAAACTGTCATCTCGACTGGTACATATATTTTATCTTTCTCTTCCGTATTTGACAGGCAAATACTGATATAGTTTGGATAGGGTCAACAACCAAAGCAAGTAAAGACCAATCCAATTGATCCAGCTAGTATTGTCATTACCAAGAAGGTTTCTCGTAAGAATATTAACATGAACAACAACAATAACAACAAATCACCATCCATGGTGCGAGGCGTGGTTCATAACAATGCACAAGGTGTGATGCATCGTGGTCTTTCTATCCGTGGAGCTTCGTATGGTACTTCTCCATTTGGTTCTCCAATGGGATCATCCATGGGTAATGGTGGTATCAATATTCGAGGAGAATCAGGTCCGGCTACCGTGGTCATTAGCAATTTGGATCCTTCTGCCAATGCAGAAGATATCAGAGTAAGTGTTATTCATGAAAACATGTAGATTATATACTCATGTATAACATTAGATGATTTGCGCTCAATTTGGACAAGTGGCTCATTGTGAAGTATTGGTGGATAGGACAGGACGATCTTTTGGTGAAGCAGAGATTGAATTTACTCAAAAGAGTTCTGCATTGGAGTGTATCAGTAAATTGGATAATGAAGTGGCTGATGGTAAGTTATTTCGAGAGATATAGATTCATTTTGTATTCATATCATCTACTAGGTCGTATTCTAAGAGCTACTTTACGCCATCGACCTACTATGGTATCCTCCAATTACATGAATCAATCAGTTAGATCCGTGATTGCTCCTACTCGTTCAGGATTCACTTCAGCACATTAGCTATACCATTCATCATTCATATTTGTTGTGAAGCATAATAACATTAATAAAAAGGATTAGCATATAAGTTGAGTGATTGAACAAAGAAATCAGTACGGGTGGTGGCAGCTGAGATTTCAAGCTCAGGGGGTGGTGGTTGGTTCAAGTGGCACTGCAAGACATCCATTGGAACACCCTCTCTTTCGAAATGGCACCCCAGCAAAAGTCAGGCATCGCCGTTGGTATCAACAAGGGCCACATCACCACCCGTCGTGAGCTCAAGCAGAAGCCTTCTCAACGTCGCGTATGTAATGGATGGATCCATTTATTGGATGGATGAATAGATGATATCATTGGATGGAATAGCCAAACTCATTTCGACACACTCCCATTTGACATTTTCTAGGCTGTTGGCAAGCGCACTGCTTTCGTTCGCAGCATTGTCCGTGAAGTTGCTGGCTTTGCCCCCTACGAACGTCGCGTCATGGAATTGATCAAGAACTCCCGTGATAAGCGTGCCAAGAAGCTCACCAAGAGAAGAGTATGTTGTTATTTATTTTACGCTTTAGGATATATGATATATTGACATGCTGTTTCTTTTATTTAGCTTGGTACTTTTGTCCGTGCCAAGAAGAAGATCGACGAGCTCCAGGGTGTCATCGCCGAGTCCCGTCGTCAGCACTAAGCTATATACGTTTCTTTGCTGTCATTAAACATGAACCCGTTTCAGGGACAACACATGGATATTTTACTTGATAGGGAGAGAAAAAGTGATGTATTGAGAAAAAGAGATGTTTGGGATGAACAGCTATTGTAGAATGAGAAAGGGGTGATCTGTATACATAGCAACCATAATGCGTTGCTAGTTGATACGCAAATGATACACACTACTGTCACATGGCCACCTTTAAACAATGATCCCAAGAAACGAACCCAGAAAGTGTCCTTTGTTACAAACGATAAGATATCCTCATTGTTTATGAAAAATCATGATACAGTAATTATGCTAGTCATTTACACGGAATCTAAGAGGAGCATTGCATTAATATTCACACACACATGCACAATCCCATTATGCTTCTTTTCTTACCAGTGACGAGCTTGTTAAGCTTAGCAACCTTTCCAGAGACAGTCAAGTCAATGCTCTTGTCACCAATCTCGACGAGAATACCACCAAGAATATCAGGCTTGACCTTGTTGGAGATTAAAAGTTTCTTGCCTTCAGCGAGCTTGCTCTTTTGGAGAGAATCGGCAATCTTGTTCAAAGTAGACTTATCCAATTCCTATCAACTCATATATAAATATTCTCATCCTTGTACATTGTGTTCCATCATCATCACCATCATGTTTACCTTGGCAGAGGTGACAACCAAAGGAAGTTCGTTGCGATGAGCACTCATCAATTCAGCGTAAGCACCGAGCACCTTGGCGGTTTGATCAAGACGGCTGTTTTCGTTCAAGACTTCGAAAAGGTTCTTGGTCAAAGCATTCACGTTACCAGCCTTGGAAAGAAGAGCCTTGATACCATCAGCCTTGGCTTGGTGGGTGACAGTGGGGTTTTCAAGGAAAGCTTGAACAGTCTTATCCTTGTTGATGAGGTTCTGGAGCTGAGAAAGATCGCGTTCAACGGCATCAAGCGAGTTTTGACGAACAGCAGCGGTATATAAAGCAGTAGCATAACGACCATCAAGACCGAAAAGAGTGATGGGAGGCTAGAATGCAACCATGGTGTTAATGGTGTTGCTCATGGCACAAGACTTGTATCCATATATGAATAGATATCTCACCTTGGGTGCAGCAGCAGCAGCATAGCCACGAGCCAACTATCGACATGATATCTTATGCGTAAGAAGAAGAATGTTGATAAAAACACCAAGTTGTACCTTGGGAGCAAGAGTGGTCAGTCGAGTAAAGCGGGAAGCCATTCTATTGTAAATGATCAAGAGCAATTTCCCCAAGGCCTGCCAGCCTGAAAATTTATTATGACAGGGGTGACGTCGTACGTACGCTAACGACTTTGTGCGCGAAATTCATTCATGCACTTGTTTATTAGATACAACCACAAATACTACAACTATAGAACTAGAGACTTGTGTTCACGCCAACATACATGGATCCCATGCACGATGACATCCTCTTCCACATTCACACCTTGGCACGTATGTTGTAGTGCATTCACATATTTGTGTACATTCGCACCCCATACCCGAACCGTGGCCTAATAGAAGCATACTTTAGTATATCACCATCTCGTATATAAAAGTTTTCTTACAATCACAAAACACAGAGTGTTTGTATTTAACGTTTTGAGCCATTGCCTTGCTTATTGTTGGAGACACGGAGGAGGTATTCAACATGCTCCGATCATCCGACGGCTTCTTGTCAATTATCTTGATTGTCAGTGTAGTTGTTGACATGATGTTGAAAGGAAAAGGAATGAAAAAGAAATTCTTTGACAATGCAAAATATAAGCATGGTTCGCAGCACTTTTTGGGTCGTTCAACATCATCTGACAATGATAACAAAAAGCAGCTGATGACCCACAACGCCTGCTGTGTGAGAACAGCAAACTTTTATGCCGTCCTTGAGTATGCATTCCGCATGACCTAGCAGCTTTTGACGTTGTACATGTCTTGTTACTGTGGTTGGTAACAATCACAATTATCCTATTGGTAGGGCCTGCAACATATATAGATACTTGCGACATGCATTTATTTACAGAGCTAGATCATATTACAGCAGAAAGATAATGGGATGTATGATGTTGGCAGCGTAAATGGTGTCATTATTGCTCCTTTAAGAGAGCATTATAGGATCTTCCTTCGCTCATTGTCTCTCATCAACCATTGCACAAGACACAAATCCTTATCAAGCACACGGATCATGCACACTATCGCACGATAATTGCTGTTATAATTCTACGGGCACGATAACCAAGGATTGGAAGTACAACATGCCTGCTTTATTGAATCAAATGATCTCGAGTGGTCTATCCTGCGAGGGTGAATGAGATGTACATATTGCTCTTTGTTTCCAGCTGTATTGATATTATCAAGACCATAACATGCATCATATAGTGCTATAACTAATCATTCCCTTTCACTATCCTGATGATGAAAAAGTATAGGCAAATGAGAGTTTATTTAGTGAATGACTACAATATCTCTAATATCCTATGCAATCCGCATTTCAACTTTGTTCGGCGAATCCAAATTTATACTTGCTTTTCCCTTTCCATTCTCCTCTCTCACAATGAAGTTTGTCTCGCGTTCCATCGTCGATCAGGACAAGGAGTTGGAAATCAACGACAAGCAGAATGAACAGGGTACTGTGAGCTTCATGGTGTGTAGCAAGCGTGTTGGCTAACGTAATGGAGCAGGTTCAGATTCGTCCAAACCACAACAAGAATACGATCCTCGCACACTATTTGAGCGATTGCAAGAACAACGAACGATCAAAGAAGAACAGTTCCAAGAAGCTACACGATTAAGCAACTTGATCAAGCGAGTGGACGATGAAGAAGCCGAGTACTTTGAGTCACTTTTGGACGTTCAAGAGAAGCTTGCACTGGAACAGCGACAAAAAGAACAGGATGAGATTGCTGCTTATCGCAAGTGTGTGTCATTATTCAGGATATGGGGGATCATGGAGACTTAACATCGTACTAGGGCTGTGGAACAAACACGTACGACAGCACCAGAGTTACCAACCACCATGACAACACCCGCCGCTTCCAAAAAGCCATCATCCCAACGACGATCCTCCGCTGGTAGTTCCAAAAAGGCATTGGATGGATTAGTTATTGTCAAGAAGAAACGAAATGCAGATGATGTGGAAAGTGATGATGAAAACAAAGACAAGGAGGAAAAGGCAGATACACATATATCCAAAAAGGCGAAAACAACGGGTAAGAGCACACTCAAGAAACAAGATGACAACAACAACAACAACAGCAACACGGCAGCTAATACGAGCAAGCCTGCATCGTCAGTCAATACCCTCTCTTCCCTTATGGCAGCATATAGTAGTGATAGTAGTGATGATGAATAAAGAAACAATAAAACCAAAGAAACAAGTATTTAATATAAGTCTCGACCACAGCTTCTTGTACAGTGATAAGATATTATGAGGAAAGCATTCATTGGATCTTTATTATTACATGCGGACACACCCCCACATTCATTTTAATGTACATATCGAGAAACATTGCAGAGTGCAATCATAGCTACTTTATTCAATTTCCAAATTTCAATATTATACTGTATGAGGATAATATGTCAATGCTTTCATAAAAAGAGCTTCGACGGCATTGTTCAAAGTGATAGATAACCAACCAACGTGGGGCTGCTTGACGACCGGTAGTTATGGTTCCGCCAAATCCTTGGTTACAGTATCTCTCTTTGTAACGCGCACATAACATCTCAGCTTCAACATGACGGACTGGTCGATCGATTACGCATCAATAAACGCAAACAAAAGGTGAGTTCGTCATTGGCATCGATTCATAATTCTAGGACCAATGTGTATATATTAGGACCAAAGCAGTTGCCAATCCTGTGGGATATGAACCAGGTGCACTAACCAATTCCAAGGGTGCTTCGGTAAGTTCGTGTTTCTTTCATACATGAGGACGATATACTGAACAATATCATAGAAATCAGCAAAACAAACTACAACACAAGATGCTCATAATGATAGTGCATTAAAGATTCGAGTATGTTTTTCAAAGCCAAGTTCCTGGATGATAGTGCTAACAACAATATGAATAGCGAGCCTGGGATGTTGCTTGGGGACCAGCCAAGAGTATTCCCATGAATGCCATCATGATTTATATGACAGGAAACGGTGTGCAGATCTTTAGTGTCATGATCACGATTATGCTCTTCTTGAATCCAGCCAAAGCCATCATGTCATTGCAACAGAGTAAGTGAATCATCCATAGATTATATCAATATTAACTTTCTTTACTTGCTTAGCGTTTGGTCGCTTTGAATCCAAGGAAACAGCTGCTGATCTGATTGTTCCGAAACTTTTGTTTATTGGTCTTCATTTATTGACAGTACTATTGGGAGTCTACAAAGTGAATGCAATGGGTTTACTTCCTACAACAACATCAGATTGGTTAGCCTTCTTACCCCATAAGCAGGCAAGTATTATCGGTTCTATTTCATTTGCAAGTCTATTAACGTATCTTTTATAGATGCTCGAATATGTTGAATTATAATAAAGCGATATGTCACTTTTATACACTTTAATCCGGGAAATCTTTCCATTTGAACCAGTATATTGAAACCAAAGAATGAAATCGCATCATTTCCCTATCTCTTTATTGTTTTCATCATGGATTGTCACAATCAATGCGATATAGACGCTTCTATGCCATCGTTTTCATCATTAAGAACCACGGCCGAGCCGAATATTACTAAAACGGCACATCATCATCAGAGGAGCGAATCGTGTTCCTTTGTGTATCCTTCTTCTACTATGCCCGCTTGCCCTTTCCCAGCTCGCCCCATGCAGCAATCTCTTGATGGTGCTAATGCTGCTGCTGGTGCGGAAAGTGGTGGTAGTGGTGGTCTTGCTACAAGTCATACCATGGGACGCATGACCGACGATCGAGGCAAGTGTCTCTCATGGGCACAAGTCCGTGGTGAAGAAAACTAACATTATGCAACAGCTGTATCCAAGGTCATTGCGACAAAAACACCAGTGCGACTCGACTATACGATTCACGAGTATTCTTCCTATTGTGGCACCTTTCACCCACACAATATTCGAGTCAACAAGCCGTCGGATCAGTCATCGCGATGGTCTTCTGGAACGCACGACCAAACACAATATCTCGTTTTACGACTGGATCAACCTGCTGTAGCTTGTAAGTCAACTTGTAATAATTTCCCGAATGGATATTGGCTAATACCATGGCTAGGTTCCATTATGTTTGGCAAGTTTCATCGAGGTAAAAATAGCACAAGTGCATGTGTGGTTCTTTGTGTTTTATTCATCATGATTATATAGCTCATGTCTGCAATTTACGAGAATTCAAGGTTTATGGAGGAATGGACCCTGACGATATGGTGGAAATTCTGCATAATGGTAACATGGCAATTCATGCAGCTTGGATATATGTTGTAACCAATGAATATGCAATTAGGACTACAAAACAACCCTGAAGCAGAAATATTCCCGTTGGTGCATTCTTTACGCAATGTGGTGAGTAGTGGTCATATGTACACGTGTGATTATTTGACTCAAACATTGTAGCAGGTATTCCCCATTCAATATATCAAGATTGTCCCACTTGCCACCTATGGTCCCAATTTCAATTACAGTATCTGGCATGTTGATTTACGTGGTCATTGTGATCCAAAAATTATGGAGCTTGTCATGCATGAATATCAAAATGTAAAGTATAAGAGTGCATTCAAATAGTGTGTATTATTAACATTGGGTGTATATCATGTAGTATCGTGAACGAGAAACATTACGGCTGTGCCTTAAACATTTCCGCCAACGCAATATGATGGATATTTTCTACATGATCAAGAACCGCACAGGTGTCGAATTGGAGCATCCTTTCTTATCCGACTTGCACAAATATCTCGTCTTGGAATCCGATTTTGACGCAGCTGAACGTGTTCTTGAAGAAGCACATGCATGTAACGTTTTCAACGAATACATCAATAACGCTGAATACAAGCCAGAATGGAAACGGATATGGTCTACTACGGAAGGTATTTATATTTATCTCACTCAGTTGACAAGCATGATGATAACATGCTTTGTTTTATATTAGATGGTGATGCACCTTGTGGTCGTGGAGGACATCAAATGTGTATTGACACTGAAGAAGAAAAGATTTACTTGTTTGGTGGTTGGAATGGGCATCATGATTTGGCAGATCTTTGGTGTTATCACATACGAGAAGGACAATGGCGACTCATCAGTGTAAACACGGAACTGTAAGTCATGGGAGAGTGCATATGTCATTGATAAGAGTAAACTTATACGATTCCACTAGTCAAGGTGGTCCAAGTCCTCGATCATGCCACAAGATATGCTTTGATCCTGATACCAAGTCCATCTTTGTCTTGGGTCGATTTATTGAATCCTCTGTTGCCATGACCACCAACTTGGAATCCGACTTTTATCGCTACTTTGTTGAATATGATCAATGGGTGAAAATCAGTGACAATACAGGGGTACGTATTACGTGATGGTAACAGCATGCATGATCTCTCATACATTCAATTAGAGGGAAGGTGGACCTGGACTCTTGTACGATCATCAAATGTGCATTGATACAATGTCATCTGAACTCTTTGTGTTTGGTGGTCGACTCTTTGCAGAAGCCAATGGTTACAACTATGGTCCTCTTTATTCGTATCACATCCCCACGAATACTTGGCAAATGATTCGGTGCGTATAGAAAGAACATGAAATTCTCACATATTGCTTACTTTATTTCAACAGGGATGATGGTGCTTCTCGTTCGACGAGTTTCAATGGTGTCAATGAAGCTGCTAGATTCATGGATGATGATCAACCACTCACATCACGTGTCGGCCACTCGATGTTGTTTGATCCCACGTGTCGATCCTTATACATATTTGCGGGGCAACGTGTGAAAGATTATCTTACAGATCTATTGCGTTATCAAATTGATGAAGATCGATTAACTGATATTGGCTCTGAATATGCCAAGAGCTTTGGTCCCAAGGCAGGCTTTACGCAACGTGCCATCATGGAAAGCACCAAACAAGAAATTCATGTGCTTACTGGATACAAGCATCGTCAAGCTTCTGAAATGATCGCCAACGAGTTATGGATCTACAACATCCAACACAACCAGTGGAAATGTGTATATCAATCCAAAAACCAGAGAGATACGCAACGAGACGATGAATATCCAACACCACGCTATGCACATGAAATGGTCTACAACCCATCGATCAAAACTCACTACATCTTTGGTGGAAATCCTGGGGATCCAGGTGCTGCTTATAATAATGGCAGTAATCGAAGATTGGCTGATTTTTGGGAATTACGGTTAACAAAGTAAGTCTTTATATATGCATACAATTCAACTGTTCTCACAAAAGCGTAAAATAGACCTGATCCAGCTAGTATCTTTCGTCATTGTCTTTTAATGATTCGAATGCAGCGTATGCGTGAACTTTGTCGACGTGCGAATTCCAAGCGAAATGGTACTGAAGCAGCCAATGATGCCACATTAAAGGCGCTCGAGTATCTACAATCCAAAGTAGCCACCATTGTTGATCACAGTATCAGAGAAGAAGCCAGTCAATTTCAGCAACTGTGTGCCGAACTATGTTTATCATCGGAAATTACTGACCAAGAACAAACGACAACGAAGCGATCGTTTGCAGATGATGATGGTAAAGTATTACGAGAACGACAACAAGAAAGGAGCATGAGATTCATTGGATACTTTTAGATACGGAATCATTTGAGGAGCGAACACACTTGTTTGAAAGCATTCTACAATATCTACCTGCACAAATGAAGGAACCCTCTGGGCAATTGCTTGATGCCGTTAATCTAGTCTAGAAGTTTTTTTTTTTATTACAAACAAACACCCACACTTTATCGCCTGTTTATAGATCTCCACCGATTTACACACATATATTCTCTTCATTCTCTTTCCCCTTTATTGCACATTCTTTCTCTTTTCTTCTTCCTAATCATATTCTACGAAATGGAAAAGAAAACGCTCATTGATGCACATATTTGGTTGATGTTATTTGTATGGCTTCTGGCTGTACCAGCAGCGATTGCATTATCTGCTTGGGGACGAGAACATGATAAACCATGGTGGGCCAAAGCGCACAAACTGATCATGGCGATCTGTGTGACCATTCCAATGACGGTAGCAGCTGCCTTTGGCATCATTGCAACAGGGGGATTCCGTGCTAAACCACATATGGTATGAATTCGTTGTTGTTTTTATGATGCGCATAATCATACTCACATGACAACAGATTATCGGTCTCATTGTAGTAGCAGGTGCATGGTTTCAGATCCTGTTGGGTGTCGTCAATCATATTATATTTCGCGTACGAGGGCGTGCCAAGGGTGCTGCAAGACCATGGCATAATAGCTTACACGTGTGGTTGGGACGTGTCTTGACGCTGCTGGCAGTGATTAATATCCCTATTGGCTTTGCCATGCATCGTTCAGGACCTGCATGGTTTATTGTTTACGGCATCTGGATTCTTGGCGGATGCGTGGGTGCATTATTATTATTCAGACACATTACGTTACTTCGAGCAGCGAAATCACAACAAGAACGTCAACATCAAGAACAAGTGAGAGCATCCTTTGACGTGGATGAAAAAGGATCCATTGTTCATAAAGATAAAAATGAAGTGGAGGATGACAATAAGACAAAGGAGTGATAGTATGGATATATTTTACATTCCAATGTAGCCACGGCTAGCATAGTGCATTGCCTTTTTCAAACAATAAAAGTAAAGTCGAGTACGTCTATGGCTTAAATAGGTGCTCTTTGTAATGTAATCGGCATATTCATCCTCAGAAAGACCTTGGACGGTTTCACGTAATTGCTTGACCATGGTTTCCACGTGATCACCCACCACAGCATCCACGCCCATTGCTAAACATTCATGCATTTGTTCAACATCATTGACGGTCCAAGTAGCTACGCGCTTGCCACGTGCATGAGCATCTTGAATAAATTCATGACCTTCCTTGTCAGCCAAAGCGGCAAATGGCATGCTTAATAAATCTGCTGCATCGAAAAAGTGCTTGCGAGCGGCATCCAGCGACAATCCAATAAAACATATCTTGAAATCCGGAAAGAGAGTTTGGGTCGTTTTTAAAAAGTCAACGTGCCATATGCCAATCACCAATTGGCGAGCCAAAGTCGACATGTGATCAGCAAATTCTGCTTTTAGTAGGTCGTGGACAGCATTCATGATGGCTATTGGGTTATCAAACTAGAAAACCATATCATTTAGTGGCCCCACATGCTTTTTCTCCTTGATTTCATTTGTTCATCCTATATATTACCTTGATATCCACAATCATGTACATGTTCTTGTCAATCACATCTTGCCGGAGCATGAGTTGTACAACATCCTTAAAACGGGGTATCGGTTGTGGGGGATCGGTTTTGGTCACCAGGTTATCAATGTATCCATGCCAGTTGACCTGTCCAATAGTGCCAGTGCCAGTCGTCGTTCGATTCAACGTCATGTCGTGCATCATGATAATTTCGCCATCCTTGGTCAATCGAATGTCTAGTTTCCCATGAGTCACCACGTCAAGGATTCCAAGGAAGAATAGTACGTTACCTCCTTCAAGAGCTGAAGCATTATTCTCGATCGCCTTTTCATATGAAATCATTGTGTTTTCTGGATACTGGCCCGAATAACCACGGTGCGCAACGACATCAGGGACTTGTCCAAGTGAGCCATGTTATGCATTAATGCAAGTCCTATAAGCATCCCCTACTTGTCACAACTGCCTTGTCCTTTGTCATGGAAACGTATAATCTTGAGGGGAGAAAAAAGAGATAAGAATAAAACGTGTGATTCCGACCCTGATTTATAAATGCCAAGGTACCTTCTCTTAAACGGCAATCGCAGAAACAAAAATGCCAGGGCACTAGTGAGGGCGGTACATGGATTATCTTCCATTCCGAAACAACAAATCCCAGCACTTGACTGATCATGATAGCATATGCTCCCTAAGGAAAATCCCAATTTAGATAAAACGATTCCCATAAGATACCGTCGTTTCTGATAATGCGCCATGCTTTTAGACAATGAAACCCATACTGCATAATAATAAAATCCATATTGCTCTCGGATTGTTATTCCCGAAATCGGTTCTTTGTTACCGTCATGGTTGATTCGTGACAATCATCATGAACAAATGTTATGGTATAATAAAACGCTTCATTTTTCCCTTGGTGGCTTCATTCATGTAACACAATGCGTACATGAATTATGCGTGACATACTTGCTCATGTGATTCCGAGCTACAAGAAAAAAAAAGCTCATGTCGTCATCATCAGCACCCTTTCCTTTCCCCCCAAGATTTTCTTTCCCACTCCTCCCCCCAACCCGGGCGCTCTTCATCCGCGGTTCTCTCAAACATAGAATTCTCCACATCGAAAGCAGTATAGGATGCATAAGATCACATTGTTCATTATAGAATTAAAGATATGTTTTACAGAGGATATGAGTTTTGATGGGGAAAAAGGGTTATGTACACAATAAGTTATTCCGGAAGCAATCGCTTGAACTCTTCGAAATCAATGAATCCATCACCATTCGTGTCGGCTTCTTTCATCATGGCTGTAATATCATTGGGGGAGAGTTGTTCTCCAAGATTAGTCATGACGTGTTGCAATTCATCACGACTAATAAGGTTATCACCATTCCGATCAAATGCTTTGAAGCAATCAAGTAAATCGCTCTCTGGATGATGATGAAGTGAGTTGTTGTGATGGTCATTGTCGTAATCCAGCATCAAATGGGCCATGGTAGTGGCAAATGCATCAAAGTCGATTATTTCAATAGTGGCAGTAATGGATTGTGCAATGCTGTCAGCATGTTCCATATTGAGATAGTTTAAAACGGTTGTGAATGTATCAATGGATATGATGCCTTGATCCTTGATGTCCAGCATATGGAATGCTTTAAGGTGGTCAATGCGTGCTTGGATCACGGGCGAATGATTTCAGCTCACATACCATGCTTTAAGGAAACAAGTTCTTCTGGAGTAATGCACAAGTCATGTGCTAGTTGTTGATCAGTAGGTGACAATATGGGAGTAGAAGTAGCAGTTGACATGCGCAAAGTTAAATGAATCATGATATAGCATATACCAAAAGAAGAACGTGGGGAAATGAATGTTCCTCTTTTTATAAGTGTTTGTTAATATATTATCGCGTTGTCGATCCATTTTGACTCAAACAACCAGGTTTGACATTAAACCATGCATGTGCATGCATCTGCGGGACGAAAGCCCAATGAAACGAATGGATCATTGTTTGATAGACTTTTCTATTTTTCTTCAAGATATCAAACAGTCCCATTTTGGTTTCGAACATGAATTCATGCCTAAGAGTTCCGTTGGAATGCTTCCATCATCATTTTGCATAAAGACATGGTTAGATAGATGAATATCAGTTTTCTTTTATTCATGAAAGGAGGGGGGAATTGTCAATGTCCATGATGTACTACACTACATGAAGGCTTGTTTGAAAACCATTGTGATTGGGTGGATCGTGCTGACTTTTTTTTATCAGCTTTGACCTTTGACAGGCTTTTTTCTCTCGTTGTCAAGATACACACACGCACACAAGTAACCATGGCAGAAGTCGCCCCCAAAATCTTGAAGCAAGTAGAGTTCTATTTCAGTGACTCGAATCTCCCATTCGATAAGTTTTTATGGACTTTGAAGGAGAAGAACAGTGAAGGCTGTAAGTATGAGCACAATCAAGGGTTGATCTAGATCTAACAGGCGATCCCAAAGGGGTTCCTCTTGCTACCATTGCTAGCTTCAAGAAAATGAAAATGATCACCGAGGACTTGCCCACTGTTGTTGCTGCTATCCGTGATCAGCCTTCTGAGCTTGTCGAGCTTGACGAGTCTGGTGAAAATATTCGACGCAAAACGCCTGTTGTTCAACAAGAATCAATCAGCCGATCCATCTATGCTGTATGTATCCATGTGGTGTTGGTGTTGGATCGTTTAAAACTAACAACAAGGCATTTCAATAGAAAGGTTTCCCATTGGTGGATGAAAATGCTGAGAATCCCAAGGAAGCCCTTTTACAGTTGCAGGATAAGATTGATGAGCTCTTTTCCGAGCATGGCAAGGTGTTGGCTGTACGCCTTCGCAAGACCGATGGAAAACCTTCAAAATTCAAGGGCAGTGTCTTTATTGAATTCAGCACTCCAGAAGAAGCTGAGAATGCTGTCACCAAGTCATTGCAATATGATGGCAATGATCTCTTGCTCAAGACCAAGTAAGTTCGTTTTGATGAGTAAGAATCCCTCCCACTAATTGATTTTTCATAATTAGGAAAGCATATGTAGATGAAAAGGCTGAATTGTACAAGGATGCACCAAGAACTTACAAGAGACCCAAATTCAATGCATTCCGCAATAACAACGACAGACCCAATAACGACAGATCTAAGAGCAACAAATCCAAGAATGACAGATCCAAGGGTGATAAGAAACGTAACACCAAACCCAACTACCGATTGATGACATTTGACGGTGCAAAAGATCTTGATGCAAACACCATCAAGGTAATAACGGAGATGGATGGAACAATGCAGCTGTCAACTGACAATGTTATAGGATATCGTTGGCAAGGATGAAGTTGCATCAGTTACCTTTTCTGGAGAAGGTGCAGGTTACATTGAATTGAACGAGGGCAAGAATAGCAGGGATAAAACACTCGCTCTTCGGGAGAAATCCAAGGAGGAAGTCAAGAATGTCAACTTTAGATATGCTGATGGTATGTTGCTGCATGGATAGAATAGATGAGTACTGTGTCTAACTTTTATATCAGGTGAAGCTTCTGCCACCTATGCAAATTTGGGCAAATCCGATCCTCAAGTCGGTGAGAAGCGCAAGGCTGAAGATAACGAGTAGTAACAGAATCATGCATATTTAAAACTCATTCATCATGTCAAAATGTAATCATATCATCCATGTTTTGTCTATTGTATATGTGCACGTTTTATAGCACGTGATTTATATATGGAGAAATTGTATTATCATCACATCCAGCGCTCCATCTTTAATCCAATAACATATATGATTGTGAAGGATTCTACTCTAAAGTGATGTACTATTTAATGAAAGGGAATATTCCGTGGTATAGAAGCCGATGGCAAGCTGCTGATTACTTCAAAGTAGTTTTGAGAGTTGCGTTTAAGAATATCCAATACTGGACCCAATAGTCGGTTGAATGCCCTTTTACCCAATGTTGCACATTTTAATGGACCATGGGCTACCACTGTTGCTGTTCTTGGACCATCATTTAACAAGGCCAACTCTATGCAACATGATTTAGTATATAAAACAAGAAGGAAAGGCTGTTGCTATGTTTACCACCGAAATAGGCAGCACGGCCGAGTCGATTGATCTTTTTATTGTCTTGATACACAAATGCTTCCCCTTCTTCAATCATGTAAAACCGATCACCCAAGTCTCCTTGTACGAGGACCTTGTCACCATCCTGAAAAGAAACGGATTCAAGAGCGTCAGCGATCTTGTGGCGTTCATAAGGTTCCAGTGATCTTAGCAAGGGCATATCACGTAAGAAGGATTCATATAATCTACGGCGTCGCGAAGTGTTTTCCATGAGAATCGTTCTAAAAGTAACACGATCCAGAGCCCATAATACGGTATCATGTGTCGTAGCAACAATGGTAGCAGCACGTGGTGCATTGTACATGAGCGCCAATTCTCCAAAGGTGCCACCTGCACTATAATGAGTGATTTTCCGATCTTGGATATAACAATCAAGATGACCTTGTTCGACGATATAGAAATAGTCTCCTACAGCTCCCTGTTCAATGACGTGTTCATCCTTGTTGGCACGTTTCTCGACCATGGCATCAATCACATCTCGATATTGTTCTTCATCCAAGTCGCGAAATAAGAAATGATCAGCTACACTGGTTCGAATACGTTCACATTGTTCTCGAGTTTTAGGTTTCTTGCAAGTGATAAACGCACGACTGCCATGGTTACTGTTGCTACGGGGTGTCATGGACTCGGCACTCACTGAAACTCGTCTATCCTGCAAATTGTACGTGCTCATGGGTGGCAACGATGAGAGTGTGGACTCTGTATCCGAATCATTTTGTTGTTGTTGTTGTTGCAATTTATTGTAAAAAAAGTTGACACAGAATTGAACGACATTGTCGACAGGCACTGATCCACGATAGTGTTCTTGCAACTCGGCAATCAAGTGCTGTAACTCTTGCTCGTCTTGGGCTAATGTTGACTCGGACATGTAGTACCGGGAAGAAGGGTAAAATATAGCAACCCACTCTCTCACGACTCTCTCACTCTCTTTCACACAATAAGCTACTTTAGGTGGCTTTCCCTTATCACTTGATAATGAAATAGAATTACTTTTTTTATAAAGATTTATTGGGACAAGAATAGAAATAAACATTATAATATAGTATTAGCCACCGAGATCATAATCTAGTAATAAAGTGATACATCAGTACACAATGACTCATAACAGAAATGAAAAGTGAATAAGGATTCTGTTGTAGATTCATCAGATACGAAGGAACATTCGATCTTTCATAGAAAATCTCAAAATGAGCTGGGTTTAGTAGCAAAAAGTCCAATCATCATTGAACCAACAACAGATAGTATAAAGGTAGAAATAAGGGATATGGATAATAAAACTTACCAGTAGCAGAGAAAGGATAAAGGAAAAGGGTTTCAAGAGTAATGTGCTCTTTTATAGACAACGCAAGCTGCAAATTTTTTTGAGCGGAGAAAACGCGCTTCTTGGTTCATTCATGGGTCCTCACGTCACTTTAAAGGATTAAAAGAGAGCGTCTCTTTATTGTACTATGATGCAATGCAGAATTGAACAAAAAAATCAAAAACAATAGATTAACGGCGACGATCCCTACGTTCGTCTCTGTGATCACGATGATGGTAGCTACTAGAGGTACTACGATGATGATGATGATGATGATGATGGTGTCGACGGTGAGAAGAGGAAGAATTACTGGAGGATGATGTGGATGGGTTGTTGTTGTTGTTGTTGGTATGATGTGTGCTATTACCACTACTAGGGAGTGCTCTTCGGTCATGCGATCGAGAAGAATCAGCTGCCTTCATTCGATCCCAAATATTGACCAAATCCTTGTATCGCACCTTCTTGCTTGGCCAGAATCGTTTGACATATAACCACATATCACGATGATACTTGTGACGTCGTGTACTACTGTAATTGCTAGAAAGTCGATCCATGGCCTTGTCAATACATTTGCCGATCTTGCCGACACAATCTTTAATCACTGTTGCCAGTTTTGTTGGTTCCAATTTGCTGGTATCATCTCGTAGTTTGAGTAACACTGGCCGTACTGGTTCCAATACACGTCGCGCTTCATCTTCATCATAACTCTCATACATTTCATCATCGGGGTATTTGTTTTCTTTTTCAGATCGTTTGGAAGGTGGCTGTTGTGTATGATGTGACGATGGTGTAGAAGGAGAAGACGATGCAGCTTTGCCCTTGCGATGATGACCATTGGACATGGGTGATCCAGAACGTTGTTTTGCTGAAGGGCTATTGCTAGCTTTTCTAGTTGTTGTGGCAGGACTTGCTTTTGAGAATTTCAAAGTGGATTGTTGTTTGGATGATCGACTCTTGTCATCTTCAGCGACAATCTTGAGTAATTGTTCTGCACGTCGTACAAGGTGAATTGCTTTGGGAGTGCGTTTATCTTCCTTGTCTTTAGGTGTAGAATCATCATCATCTTGACCCAAAAAGAATTTGCCATCCAGTTCCAGATCCGAGTCAGCTTGAATTTTAGCCCAGTTACCGAATCCATGCCTATCCACACCAACGAGCAACATGGCATCTTCTTTTTGACCCCATGCGCAGGACCAGCCTTGCACACGCTTAGCTCCAAGAGACATTCTAAACTTGAGTACATTGGCCATGGAAGATAATCTTTGTCGAAGAATCTTCATATCATGATGACGTTGTAAGACTTGTCCTGCATTGACACTTTGAATACCACGCCACGTGAAAAGGATTGCTTTTTGTTTGGTATGGCGTACTTCTCGAAGCATGGCTTCTTCACTGATATCAGTTGCTTGCAGTTGTTCTCCAATCTTGGATCGACATGATGTAACCAAATCATCCAATAAATCCAATACCACTTGCTTGTCCTTGAATTCCAAATCAGTGCGCTGTACAGCTTCATCGTATCGATTCTCCACATCACCCCACTTGAGTAAACATCGTATCAAAGTACGCAGATCCTTTTCTGTCATTTCGCTGCTGTTACTTGTTGCTGCCTTACGTTTACGTTTCCTCGATACTTTGGGTTCTTCTTCACCATCTGTCAGCACGAGATCATCTTCATCACGATATATCTTGCGTTTCTTTTTAGCTGCACGCTCGAATAAAGCCAGTTCATTCTCAATCATTTTCTTTTCTTCGTTGGCTCGTCGATCTTCATCTGGAATGATATCTTCCCAACTCAAATCATTGGCTGTGCCACCATAATCAGAAATCTGGAATTGCGCCAAAAAGTCTTCGCTACCCAATGCACTATCTTGTCCTTCAAGCGTTTCGGTATGTTCAGCACGTGCTAAGATATCATCCAAATCCATATCACTGAGTTTTTGCGTATTCTCATTCGACTGGAAAATGTTTTGTGCACCAAACTTGAGAATGGCTGACATTTCATCCTTGCTGAAGGGTAATTGACGCATCTTGCCGGACGCTGTTGTTAGAGCATTCTCAGGCAATAGTGAAAGACCAGAAGTATCCATTTGCTTGATAATACAGTATTCGAGTACCATCTTGCGCTTGGCACGCTCGATAATATCTTCCTCCATGGTTCCTTTGGTGACAAAGCGATACACATTGACTGATTTGGTTTGACCAATACGATGAGCACGTGACATGGCTTGAAGATCATTCTGGGGATTCCAATCCGAATCAAAGATAATGACAGTATCAGCAGTGACGAGATTGATACCCATACCACCAGCACGTGTAGATAATAAAAAGACGAAATCAGGGCTGTCAGGAGCATTGTAATGTTCAATCGCCTTGGTACGATCTTCTGTACGCATACGACCATCCAATCTTTGGAAAGGGTGACCACGTAATGTCATATAATCCGACAAGATATCCAACATCATCACCAATTGTGAGAAGATAAGCACACGATGACCATCATTCTTGAGCCGAGTAAGAAGCTTATCGAGGAGCACCATTTTGCCACTGTTTTCCACAACACCGCGTAACTGCTCAATACGACTGCCAGTGACAAATTCAGCATCTTGGAAGAGATAGGGATGATTGCTAGCTTTCTTGAGTTCAATGGCAATATTCAACCATTGCTTCTTGTTCTTTTCAGAGCCACGATTAAGCACTTCAAAGTTCTTGGTGAGGATGTTCTTGTACAAATCACGTTGCGTATCACTCATTTCCACACGTAATATACGCTCCGTTTTACTGGGAAGTGATTTCTCCACATCCTTCTTTAAGCGACGCAACATGATACTCTTGAGACTTTCATGCAATTTCTTGATCTTTTCTTGTTGGTGATCATCCTCCTTGTCAAGATCAACATTAAGCTCGCTGAGATCCATTTGTGGCATAAGGAATCCAACCAATGCCAATAATTCCTTGACACTGTTTTGCAATGGTGTACCCGTAATCAAGAGACGATTGACAGTATGAAATCCTTGCAATGATTCGTACAATTGTGATTCTGAATTCTTGAGACGATGTGCTTCATCCACAGCAAGATATTGCCATTTGATACCACCAAGTGCATCTTTATCCTTGAGTACGATTTCATAGGTCGTTACGAGAATGTTGAATTTAAGCTTCTTGGTGCCACTTATGTAAAACTCTTGTTCACGAATCACTTGTCGTGCTTTACGGTTGCCAATGTAACAAATTGCATTCATGGCAGGTGCCCATTGTCTGATTTCATTCATCCAATTGTCCGACGTTGATAATGGCACCACAATAAGGAAAGGACCATACACGGCATGTTTATGGAAAATGGTACTGAGGAAACTGATCGTCTGCACCGTTTTACCAAGACCCATCTCATCTGCAAGGATACCGTTCTTGTTGGTACACCAAAGCCAATACATCCAACTGGCTCCATGTAATTGATAATCGCGTAATGTACCACCACGAATAAAGCTGGGTTGTTCACGAAGAATTGAGAATGTAGGTCGTGATCGAGCATATGATGTTGAACGAGATGGGATTTGTTGACTTTGTTCGCGATCAAGAAAA
The DNA here is from genome assembly GCA_025094155.1 of Lichtheimia hyalospora FSU 10163. Taxonomy (NCBI): domain Eukaryota; kingdom Fungi; phylum Mucoromycota; class Mucoromycetes; order Mucorales; family Lichtheimiaceae; genus Lichtheimia; species Lichtheimia hyalospora. The sequence goes on from PTRB01000021.1 coordinate 226,649, forward strand.
TCGTCAATTTCTGATTGATGCTCTTCGGATACAATTTCTGAGCTTTCCCACGTGCAATCATCGTAATGCAATCGTTTCCATTTGACGAAATATTCACAATCAGGTGGATTGCCTTTCATGGCAATCACGCGATCCACTGTTCGCCATGCTCTAATATCATCACGTCGACGTTCCGTATTAATGTTGAGTTGCTCAATATCTTCTTGTGTTGTATCGGGATGTCGTCGTATATCAAGTTCCTCGTACACGTGTGTTTTGATATAGTTGTCCACCTTTCGAAATCCTTTAAAGGACCTTGAATGCTGGTAAGTCTCCCAGGTATCATGCAAATGAGACCAGTTTTTCCATTTGATGAGGTATTCCATATTGTGTTCAGGGTCATCCTCAGGATCATCAGCTATATAAAATAAAATGTTAGAACCCTATTAACCAAAATCAATAATATGATGCTTACCAAATCCTTCACACCGTCGATGATCATGTATGCTTTCAATCACATCACCCTCCTCTTCCTCTTCATATTGTGGGGTATAAGTTGGCATGCTGTAATCTTCTTCATCGAGTCCCCACATTTCAGCATTATCCTCATTGTAGTTGGTGACGGTTCGTTTACGAGTTGAATATCGTAATGCATCACTGGAAGAGAACTGTGCATCTGGAATTGCTTAGTCAGCATTGATATTGATGTATATGACCCAGGAATTATTTAAACTTACCCCTGTTGGATCTTCGTTTTCTGCTTGTTTTCCTTCGAGGACGCCCATACATGTCACTATCAGAGCTCTCGTCATCGTCATCTTCCTCTTCCTCTTCAGAGTCATCCCAACCAGCTAATCATTGAGAATATTAGATCCAATAGATCCATTTGAATTAATATAGCTTACCTGATGTGTTTACTCTGGTGATTCTTTTGTTACGTTTGGGAGTTATTGTAGTAGCACCATAATCATCATCGCTACTATCTTGATCACTCAAATCATCTTCCTCCTCCTCATCTTCTTCATCTGATAATGGCATTGCCTGTGAGAGGGATAGAGTGTTGGCATGGATCATACATCAACGCAATAAAACATCGTACATACATAAGATTTGCGTTTTCTTTGTGCATTGGATACTGCTGCTGTTCTACGTGAAGATCTTCGGAGACCGTATAATTCTGGATCCAAGTACCGAAAATCATCAGGATCGGCACTGCTGCTACCAACTCGACGACGCCGTTCTTCTCCCTCGCTTAATTCTTCGAATGTATCAATGTTGCCATTCTTTTCATCACTTTCGTCGTCATCGTCCCAATCTGGGGTGGGTGTTAATTCTTGCATATCCGAAAATGGGGATGTTGTTGCTGCTGTTGCTGGGTGACGATCATCATCATCATCGTCATCATCATCATCGTCTTCTTCTTCCTCGGATGATGTTACAATTCTTCGTCTTCGTTTACGAGGTGCAATGGCCATATTTTCAGTGTCGCTTATAAAGCCTTCCACTTCTCGTTTGCTTGTTACTGCGTTTGGATTGGGGTCTTCTATGATGATGATTAGCAACCAATGATACAAATAAGAAAGAGACACATGTGTATAGCAACAAATGATAATGGGGCATATCAAACAATGAGCATAGATACAAGGAAAGAAAAGGTGAGGAGAGAAAGAGAGGGAGCGTTATTGTAAAAGTAGAAAAAGAAAGAGTCAAGAGGGGTTGTTGTGTGTATACGTGGTAATGGATCCTTAACAACAGCGTGGTTATAATGGGGGAAACAAGTATAATGTCGAAGAATGAATATAATGTGGAACGCGTTGTCAAGTTAAACTCATAAGGTTGCCATCGATGGGTTCAAGCATTGTCGAAGAAATAAGCAGATGCGAGACCAAGGTTGAGCATGTTGACAAGTGTAGAATAGAGAGAGAGGGTTTCAAATAGGTAACCAAGAACCGGTAACATGAAGCATAATATACATGTGTCTTTTTCTTTTCTTGGACAGCACAGGAAAGACTTACCATGCATGGGGTGATAGGGCAGCAGTAAAAGAAAAGGCAAAGGGCAAAAAACAATATTTTTCGACCACCACAGCGTCGTCTTCAAGTTCAGCCCCATTCACCATGAATGAATCCTACTCAAACATCTCCTCCACCCCCCGCTGCATACAAGACACTTTATGTGACGAGTTTTACAAATATTATCTATTGTACTCTGGGAACATGTTGCATAATAAGGGATGGAAAGCGTTTATTGCCCTTTCTTAAAGCATTATCCAGCGCTATAGAATCCGACGCACAGTACAAGGAACATACAACCGGTGCATGTCAAATCTTGTTGTAGGGTATTCAACTAACTTGATTGCCAGCTTTGCCATGCTTCATAATATGCCTATGTATAGGATCTTGATCAGTAATCATGTTGTCAAATCACGTTCACTTCTTACTCTGTATTCTTCTGTGGTCATATTCCTTTGATCTTCTTCCATGATCTCATTCAACGGTACCATACGTCCATTCACTATACATATAATGAGCACCTTGCTTCTCTTTCACATACATTATCTCTTACCAGATACAAGTGGAACATCTTCAAACTCTTCCTCTTCACCATCCATTCTACAAGAATAAAAATAAATGAGAAAGCCCATCCCATCAAACCGAGCCCTTTCAAAATCCTACCTTTCTTCCATCATATTAGATCCTTCAGTGTTCTCCACAGTTTCAAATTCTGTATCCTCTTCTGCATCGGATGCATCCAAAGCAGTAGGAGCGGCTTGACTGAGAGATTCATAGTATTTGGCATAATCTATAACACAAATGAGAATCCAACATCATCCAACATGGCGATTATTACTTACAATCGTGACGATCAGCATCAAACTCTTCTTGAGCAACCTCCTCGAACATTTCATCTTGGTCTTCATTCTTCTTTTCTTCCACCACTTCCGAGGTGGATGTGAGTGCGTCGGACACAGTGCTACGTTGATGCCACACTGGTAACATGTTTTGTTGACGTTTTTCTTCAGCTTCTTGTTGTTTTTGACGACGTGCTGCTTCATTGTCCATTTGAAGATCAACAATGATTTCACCTTGTCCTGCACCTGTATCCTGAGCAATGGCCAATTCATGTTCATCTAATTCAAATCAATGAGTACATAGGATGCTTGGATCTTTGTTTGGCTTGCATACCTCGAGCATGACCATTGGTGCCTTTAGTGGATGCGGATGGCTTAAAGATGTAACTATTTGAATCATGCATTAGCTTTTTCTTGTTGCTAGGCAACCGTCGATCTTATTTTTACCTTGCTGGGATGACCAAGGAATCGGTTTGCTTCAATAGAGAAATGATAGGCTGTGATTGTTCTTGTAATCGTGTCAATACTTGTTGGCTATCTTGTACATTTTCGGCATTGTCATTTTCTTCCAGAACACTGCTGCACATGTCACAGTGAAAGAGACCATCTCCTCCTGATAAAGCAATAGCATCCAGTGGTGTAAACTTGCGACTACAATTAGGACAGATATATCCCTTGTTCTCTGATTGCTAAATGTATTTGTTTTTCCTCCATCAATATACAAATGCATCATCCATGCCTCCATTCCATGGATACTTACCGTCCTTAGATTATCGCGTACTATCGTCTGCATCTTGTACATTTTCCATTTGACAACATCCACAAATTCCTTGTAGTCAAGGTAATAATACGTTTTTGGAACGGGTCGCTGATCTTGCTTTCTTGCCTCCATACGCGTTGCCCTTTTTTTTTTTTGCAACATAAGAATCAGTCTCCAATCAAGCAAAGCACACTCTGGGACACCAACATCTTTAAGAGCCGATCTTGCTTCAACTTGCCACATATCCGATGGACATCGCGTGGTGCCATTTTCAATGCCATGACCAGATCTTCTTCACGCACACTTGAAAAGTTTCAATTACAAAGATGAGCAAGAAAAAGGACAGCTTGGCTAATCAATACCCATTGCTGTTTGGTGGTGCATTGTTCAATTCGTCCAAGATGACAATATATTTCGGTTCATAGAAAGCACGAGCTACTCGAGCAACAAGCGCTTTTAGGACATCCATTATGTATATAACAAGAAGAAGAAAAGCAGCCAAGCAACGGGTTGGCGGGAGATCTTTTCACTGTTTCCGCTGCTACTACGACTTGTTTCACATATACACACATACACTTGTCACAGCTTCTTTATCCATTCCCATCCCTAGTTTTAATCGTCCATCATTGTTTACATTGAAATACATGCGAGAGAGTGATCACGTATTGGTTCATTATTATGGAATGTATAATTGCACATGATTCAATAAACAGATCATCCTCAGCTTGGATACAATGTCCACCTTGGATACAAATTACTAGAATCCTGACTCGTATATCTATAACATTCTCTGGAACATCACTTGGATCTCCTCTGCTGTATCTTGTAAGCATACATAAACAAGCTTTTATATATCATGCACACCAGTCGCTGATGCGAATCAACTTTGTAAGAAAGTGAACTATGACATTAAAGTACCTTGAGCTTTGCGAGTTGCACCGGTTACCATCTTATTTAAATCGATACGGAAAACAGGAGAGGTGTTGAAAGGATAAACATAATACCATCGTTGATTGTATAGAAAACTTGGATATCACCCATTAGCAAAGCAATTCTTTGAATATACAAACAAATATACAAGGAGAATTCTGAACTACAGCCACTGAATATGTATATCAAAGTGATGTGGGCTGAGTGGATGGTCTGTGCGCATGATAGGCCGATATGGAGATTGTGTTACGTCAGTTGAGCACCATAATATGATCTTGCACATTTATCTGTGGATGAATCAGGTGATCTGACGTTATATGCAAATACTGATGATCAATAGCTCCTTGAATCACATATTAGGTACCGTACCTAATTGTACAGTATTATGAATAATAAAGAAAAATGATCATTTTCATTCTACAATAATATCGGAAAGCTACCCACTGCTCTAATCAACTTTATATGTCAGACATGTGGTATCATATGAACGATCCAATCTCAAAATGGTTTATTTAAATTATAATGCTGAATACTCGCTTATGCGCTTCAACTAATACCATATGTCATTGAGCATCTGGGACCCGGGTTACGCAGTTATCCTAGCATTCTTTATATCATGTGGGTATAGAGATATTTCTATCATCACAAACAACGAGGATCGACTTGACTGACATGATGTGGTGGGGTGGGGGTGGTGGTGATGCAAAATGTTTAAATGCCGAAGAGATAATGATTCAACACTCACTCCTTGTCCTCATATAATGGCCAACAACTACGATCAGTCTTCTGATGTCGATTCGGCAATGGAACAAGACATTTCGATTCCAACGACAGCAACGGGTGCTCAATATGACCAAGAAGTCTTGTCGGATGGCGAGGAACATGCTCGGCAGCAACCAGATGTGAAAGCTCACACAGAGCAAGTGAATGAAGCCGATTTACGCAAGCTTATTATGGCGATTCAACGGGACACAAGTATTGATCGGCAAGAGAAGGCTCGACGTATGCAAGTAAGTATATCCTATAGCTTTGATGATGATGGTTGCTTATAATATTACTGTGTAGTATTTAATGTCGCATGGCACCTTACCCACACCACCGGAAACGTCAGCTGGTTCAAGTGATTCACAAGAGGATCGATCGAACGTAGATGATGCTGCACCCTCTTATAATGTAAGTATATCCACATGGATAGGATATAAGAGGATATAATATTGACATGTTATAAGGATGAAGCCAATGGTATTCTAGGATGCAAGCATTATCGTCGTAAAGTTAAATTGGTAGCCAATTGTTGTGGTGTCATATTTCCTTGTCGATTCTGTCACGATGAAGTGAGCGATCACAACATTATTCGACATGAGACCAAGGAGATGTTATGCATGCAATGTAATGAACGACAACCAGCCAGCCAACACTGTCGTAATTGTGGAATTCAAGTGGCAGCGTATTATTGTGACAAGTGTAAACTATGGGATGATGACGAGAACAAGTCAATCTATCATTGTAATGATTGTGGGATCTGTCGACAAGGAAAAGGACTTGGCCAGGATTTCTTTCATTGTCGTAAATGCAACATTTGCATGTCAATGTCCATGAAAGATGGACACCGATGCATTGAGCGGAATCTGGAGAGTGATTGTCCGATTTGTGGCGAATACATGTTCACAAGTACCACCACGGTCATTTTCATGGTAATCAATGACTCACTCAATAGGCCTCTTTATATACATCGTGACTCATTCTTTTTCTCTTAGCCATGTGGTCATTGCATTCACAAGTTATGTTACACGGCCTACATTCAAACATCGTATCAATGTCCAACATGTCTCAAATCACTGGGCGATATGTCAGAATATTTCGGACGACTCGATCGTGAATTGGAACGCCAACCGATGCCTCCAGAGTACGAAAAATACGTTTCTTATATATTTTGCAACGACTGCGAAAAGAAATCAAGAGCAAAATACCACTTTTTCTATCACAAATGCGAACATTGCAATAGTTACAATACCACAGTATTAAAGACTGAGAACCGCGAAGAACAACAAGATGGTAAAGAACCATCTCCTGAAGGCCATCCAACCACAACCACTACTACTACTACTGGATCAAGTTCAGCTGGCGCATCCTCCGATTCTAGAAACAATGATCATGGTTTTATGCAGTCGCATGCCAGTGGAGCTACCGGGAATGGATCCTCATCCGCATCATCAGATCAACCCCCCATCGAATAGTAATGATTCATAGAAAAAGAACTAGGCATTAAAAAAGATTCATTGTATCGACAGTAGTTTTATTTAAGATTGTTTTATTTATAAGCAGTGGTTTCATTTATGGGTTAGGGGGTTGTCTTGGTTGCTGTTGCTGTTCTTGCAATGCTTGTTCTACATTATCTGCTAAAAGCTGTTGTACTTCAAGATCTTCTTGTGTCACAGCATCCAATAAATGTTCATCTATATCACTGAATACCACAATGAGTGCTCATCGATTTATATCCCTCCTTTGGTTGATCCACTTACGGATGCTCTTGACCATCTTCAGGAAATGCACCTGGTAAACGACCTTCTTGTTGCATCTCACGTTCTATCAATTGTCGAATTTCTTGCATTCGTTGTGCTGGTAATCTGCGACCTGCTAACAAGGTCTCTAGTATGTTTTCGAAAAAGTTGCCATTGCCCCCTGCTGCTGCTGCTGCTCCTCCTCCTGAACGCATTCGATCATTGATATCGTAACCAGAAATGGAATCGGAAGGTGGTAGTGGATCATACATGTGATAACTGCTTGCAGTGACTGAAGAAGGCAAAAAGCCCAAAAGAGTCTGAATATCCGTAAGCACCACGTGACGAGATACACTGAGTGGGATAGCATCATGTTGCTCACATTCCAAGGACCGTGTTGTGTTCTTCAATTGTTTTGTAACAGCCAATGCATTCTCCTTGAACCATGCCAATACTTCAGGTTCTTTGAATAACTCATGTGTCCGCTCCACAAACAATGTCTCTAGCAATTCCAAATATGGCTCAGGTAAACTATTGTGTGTATATATGAGCATCATTCACCTTTACGATCCATATTCCTGATTTCTTACCTCTGGACAAAGGATGCATCATCCGATGATTCACCAAGCTTTTCAAACATCTTTGAACACACTGTTGGAAACTTCAAGACCGCCTGTTGCAATGATTGACGACTTGCTTCTGCTGATGACAATTTGAATTGAGCATAAGCGGCTGAGAATGCAAAGTTGGGCATAGAGGTGAGATCCACTGGATACATTGTGCCATCATTCTTCCAAGTAGTTGCCATGCGCACAACGAAATCATATTCACGTGCACTCAATGCATAAGAATCCAAAGACAATAATGCACCCAAGGGGTCGCCTTCCGGATCTAGACTGTTGTTGTATCAGTATAAAAGAGTTTTCCATCACATACAAATAAACATTACATACCTAAAGAGCAATTTGTTGAACTCAAATGCAGTTCGCCAACAACCACGACGTGCCAAGAACTGGATATGTCGAAAGATGGCCAAGAAGAAGGATCGATTTTCTGAACGTTGATAGGAAAGTCGTGCTGTGCCTGAACTAAAAGCGAAATGTGGATGGAAAGCACGTTCACATGCATATAATGCACGTTCTACGAAATCGCCTGCTACGCTCCAGTCACCGCTTTGTTTGGCCATTTCCGATACTTGCAATAAACAATCAATGTGATAAGGATGACGAGCAAGTAGAGCCATCAAAGCATTGGGATCATGCATTGCCACACCATTTAAAAACTCGAGTTGCGCGTCTTGGTATTCATCATCGTGATTGAAGGCGAAATACGATATTTGATTGCTGGTAGTTTTGATCAGTTCCATGGAAAGACCTTGTTTCTTGTAAGGTGGCCAATCCACTTTGGGTGTCGTCATTTTCGATCGCTTAAGCACACGTCCTGCTGTTCTGCTCTCCTTGTTGACAACGCGTGATCCAAACATGCGTTTCATCTCTGCTTCAGCATCCAAATGTCGATAATTGACGGATAAGAATTCACGACGTTCGTGTGTGTTTTTCTCCAAATCATCGCCCATTGCTGTTGTTGCAGAGCTATCATGCAATGTTGTCGGTCATCAATCATCTTGTTTATAATCTACGCTATTCTTTATGCTTACCCATCAGCTGTCACTTCTTTAAGAGCTTGATCCAGTTCTTCCATCGTCATTTCTGATACATCAGTGGTCTTTGCCTTGGCTTTTTTGTTCTTCTTTTTGCCTTTCTTTTTGTTGCTGGTTTTCATCTTGTTGGATGGTGGTGGCTATAATAATAAGTGTCAGTCATAAAACAAGTACGTATGAATGATTCATTCTCTCACACTGGCAACTCGAGCAGAGCTTACAGCTGGTTCTTCTTCTTGAGCTGATTCATGTGTCGAAGGCACATCCTCTTGCTCTTCGTTGTCGTCGTCATTTCCTTCATTCAGCTGCGGCAAGCATTAGAAAAACGTGGTTGTTGCAAGACATTGACAAGATCAAGTACCAAATCGAATAGGTTTTGTTGAGGTGCAGTCGTAATTTCCTGGTCAGATTCATCCGATCCCTGTAATTCCTCGAGCTCTTGTTTCTTTTGTAGTCGTCGTAGTGCGCGTGAAGACATGGTACCAGCTAAAGGTGTGAAGCACGGAGAATCAAGCCGCCTGCCGCCGCTGGGATCGGGATACTAGTCTTCTTATATAAGCCCAATATAAATTGAACACATTAAAGTTGAAGCATCAACATGGAATTGATATCATTTATTGTGTTGTAAGAAATCAGATAATGACATGATCATACTGCATTAAAAACCTAAGTGATGGTTTTAAATATCGGCCATTTCTTATTATATATTACTGCACAAAAGGAAACATCATGTCCCTACCTCACTATCAACGCCCCTGTATCAAATGTTGTATCACGTATTGTGCATAATCAGTACATCACATATATTCGTAAGCTGTGTAATCTCTTGCTTAGAATCCAACATGGGCCTATCTCGCTCGGTGTTCTTCCCGCTTTTTCTCATAGCTTTCCTCTCATCCAGTAATTTTATCATTGTTCACATCACGTCAGACACAATATTCCTGTTGTCATTGTTCATGCATAGATCTTATGTGCCGATGATCATTCAATCAAAATGGAACCTAGGAGCAGGTTATACAATAACACAGACGCTTCTTAACGGGGCCACCATTGATGATCATATCAGACAACATGTGAATGTCATGGAAATATACCTGGATCAAGAAAACTGTCACCAGAACAAGCAGGCTATACGTCAGACCTACAACCGACCTCCTGGATTATATGGGTTCATTGACTCCTATCTCACCAAGGTCACTGCACAAGGAGATTTTCCCCGTGAGATCAAAACGCGATCCACTATCCCATCATCAATATCATCGCAGAAGCTAAACAATTACATTCATCATGTCACAACATGTTTTCTGCTGCATCTTTTTAAATTTCTTAGCATGCAATTGATTGGTTGAGATCACATGTAGCAAGAAATTCACAGGCACATTCCGCATGAATCAGAAATCAGCAGGGTGAATTGCTGCTGTAGAAAAGCGAATGGGAGTTGGCAACGTAAAGTTGCGAGTGGATATTGTGCATCGGTGGATGTAACTATATCTGCTATAACATATAAAGCGATGTACTCGATGCAATGCCATAGATTTAAAAACACTTTGGATTAGAGTAGCGCTGCATGAAAGTAGCAGGATCATTTATGACGTGCATAAAAATTTCAATCAGTATGGCTTCTTGCACACTACACGTATCATATCGTATACAAAGCAAATAGAGTTGACACTCCATCTGTATACAGCGCCTGCTGCAACTTTATCCCAGCTCCCATTCGCTTCATCAAGCAACATCTCACTTTGCTCTTTTGGTTGCTAATGTGCCTGTGGATTCTTGGTTACATGTATTCTCACAAATTCAACAGGATGCGAAAATACTACGAAATAAATGCAATGGAAAGCATGTCTGTGACATGATGATGGCTTTATTAATAGCCTTGAGCTTCTAGGATGAGTTCGGGGACCTCATTGTCGATAAAGTTCTTTAATTGATCGGAAACTTCTCCTTGTGCAGTGACCTTGGCGAGAATATGGGCGTTCTGTCGGACCAATGCGAATACATAGGGTGCGGCAAGACACTCATAGCCTCTATCTTGTACTGGTACGGTGTCTGGATCGAAAACGTTCAATATAGCAACGCCTCGATTTTCGTCGTTCTGCATTTGGCCAGCAATCTGTTGCCATGAGACCTCTGGCTTGTAGTAAAGTCTGATGGTGGGTGGTTGATCTATTGATTGCTTATCAGCATAGAGTCTAAGTAACAGCAAATATAATAGCAATACAGTACCTGACATGGTATGAGCAGTAGCAAAATTAGTAAATGAAAAGAGATCGGTAACGAAAAGCAAGATTACACGTTCTCACTTTATATATTTCCCAAATGTTGAGCAAATGCAAGGCTGAGTGAGTTGGCAAAAGGTGGATTATGTTTTCAAAGATGTACACCAAACCAAAGTGGGAATAACACCGAGAGTGTGCATTTGGAGTCACAAACAAGAATGCATTGTTTACGAGCATATTAAACATCCACGTAACGACAACGATAATGCATAAAGGTGATACTGCATAGCTAATGTCATCTCCGCTCATGTTAATCCCTAATGGCCACTTTTCCAAAGTCGTTAATGGTAGCATGGCTAGTGTCGTGCAAGACGCCACTTCCATTTTTATTGCAATTCCTTTAGTAAATGTTCTCATGAGATAGAGAATTAAACCAAAATAAAAAAGCGATTGTGGAGTCAATGAATAATACATGGATGATATTAACGAATATACAATGAAATTCGTAATGCTGCTGTGACAATAACTAATAGTTATGGGAGTGCAGCGAGCAATAAGAATCCAACGGGTTGATTCTGATGCCCCTGAAATGCCAAGCAATCTTTGATCGTTCCTCTTGGTATGTGTCAAGCATCATCCATTACTAATGGTTTTCAATACATTGTCATACACTATTTGAATGCCAGATATGTAATGAAATAAACGATTCTCGGCGATAGATTGCAAATGTGAGAGTAAGAGCATAATGTAAATGAGATTAGGAAAGGGAATGAAAGGAATTGTGTGATACCAAACAGGTCAGCATGAGAAGATGCTATTTCTATAGCACTCTTATGGATGATCTTATTTTGCAGTGTCGGGTGTATAACTGTTTGATTACTACACAGTACTACCCAATAACGCAGAATGCCCCACAGTTTTCATGGATTAGACCTATAGATTGACGACTAGTATCCTGGAGATGCTCAACCGTGTGTACTATGAAAACTTTAAATTTATTACACGTAACATTACCCATGTGTCCATCATACATATCACGGCAAATGAACGATAGCGTAACATAGTATGTGACTCAGCAGGTATATTGCTTACTCGATCTTCAGTAGCTCACTCACTACTGGACGAAATCTTTAGAGCACAACATCTGTACATCCATTCGCCTACTTGGATGGCGCATTTCCAACGGGAAACAAGGTTGATTTTGGCATTTCATGGGTATCGAATCCAAGCTGTGATATTCTTATTATTGCTGATTGCACTCTCATCGCTATTAGTTGACACAATAGAATTATGAATGCCATTGTGCTGCGTATCCGTTAAGATCATTCATGTATTATTCATTGACTTCACAATCGCTTTTTTATTTCAGCTTAATCTCTATCTCATTAAAACATTTATCAAAGGAGTTGCAAATAAAAATGGAAGTGGTGTCTTGCATGACACTAGCCATGTTACCATTAACGGACCTTGGGGAAGTGGCCATTAGGGATTAACATGAGTGGTGATGATATCAGCCATGCAGTATCACCTTTATGCATTATCCTTGCCTTCACGCGGATATTTAATATACTCATGTGCAGTGTTTTCCTTTTGCATTCTTGTTCATGACTCCAAATGCACACTCTCGGTGTTATTCCCACTTTGGTTTGGTGCACATCTTTGAAACCATAATCCACCTTTTGCCAACCCACTCAGCCTTGCATTGCTCAACATTTGCGAAATATATAAGTGGGGACATTTAATCTTGCTTTTCATTATCGATCTCTTTTCGTTTAGTAATTTTATCACTGTTCACACCATGTCAGGTACTATACTGCTGTTATAATTGTTGATTCTTAGACTCTATGCTGATAAGCAATCAATAGATCAACAACCCACCGTCAGATTTTACTACAAGCCAGATACCCCATGGGACCAGATTGAATACAAAATCATGGGCTTGCAAAATCAAGGCATTGCTGTATTGAACATTTTCCGTCCAGGACAAGTATCAGCGGGAGATATAGGCTATGAGTGTGTTGCCGAACCCTATATAATTGGTTTGATCCGGCAGGACGGCCGAAATATCGCCCGGGTCACTGCAAAAGGACCTGTTCCCAATCATATACAGAAATTCATCGACAATCAGGTCCCCTATCTCATGGCACAAGCTCCAGGCTATTAATAAAACAAATCATCATGTCACAGACATGCTTTCCATTGCATTTATTTCGTAGTATTTTCGCATCCTGTTGAATCTGTGAGCATACATGTAACCAAGAATCCACAGGCACATTAGCAACCAAAAGAGCAAAGTGAGATGCTGCTTTAAAAAGCGAATGAGATCTAGTTTAGAGTTGCAGCAGGCACTGTATATAGGTGGCGTGTAATTTCCATTTGCTATGTATATGTGTAGTGTGTGCAAGAATCCATACTGACTAATATGTATTTGAAATTTTTATGCACATCATACATGATCCTGTTACATTCATGCAGAATCGCTCTTATCCAAAGTGTTTTTTAAGTCCTTGGCATTGCATCGGGCACATCGCATTATATACGCGCTTATCCTTCATTACAATACCTTATGGCATATCTCTTATTTAACATGTGTGCTTGTGAATCATTATCATGCGTAATACTCATAGTGCAGGGCAAACAACAGATCTGTTTACTGCAATATCACTTGAATCACCCCCATTCGAATGGGTATCTCTATTAAAGTATTCGTGCTCAACTTGAATATGCGGTATCCAGAGTGATTTTATAGTAGAATATGCATGTGAACACACCAAATGCTTTTATTGTCTTATAATATCAACAATCCAACGTGCAATACAGATCATATGCCAATGTGATGGTTGTAAATGGGAGAGTGTCAATTAAGGAAATTCGGAGCTACCAACTACGCCGGGCAATGATAGGCCAATGTCTTTGCCGTACATGCAATCCCTCTTTCCTGACCACCATCGACCAGTATGGGTAAGTTGACCATATCCACATCCATCATGAAATTCATCCATCCAACATCTTGTTAATCCATCCGTTGTAATCAGGTATCAGCCGATCTTCGTTGAGCAAGTGCTCGTAAGTCATTTTAGGTGTCTCAATGAATAATACATGTACTGACAATGTCGCATGCTTGCAGCAAAACTGGTGCCAAGCGCACTCCCTACCGCAAAAAGAGAAAGTAAATGTCAAATGCGTTCATGGGGGGAAATAATACAACAAGATGATTGATTGTGTACTTTATTATAGGTTCGAGTTGGGTCGTCCTGCTGCCATGACCAAGCTTGGTGCTAAGCGTGTTCACACTGTTCGCACCCGTGGTGGTAACTCCAAGTTCCGTGCTCTTCGTTTGGAATCTGGCAACTACTCTTGGGGCTCTGAAGGTTGCACTCGTAAGACTCGTATCTTGACTGTCGTTTACAATGCTTCCAACAACGAGTTGGTTCGTACCAACACTCTTGTCAAGAACGCTGTTGTTCAAATCGATGCTACTCCTTTCCGTCAATGGTATGAGAACCACTATGCTCTTCCTCTTGGTAAGAAGAAGCTCGCTACTTCCAAGGCTGAAGAAGTTGCTGCTGCCGTTGCTCAAAAGTCCAAGAGCGTTCAAAAGAAGGTTGCTGCTCGTCAACAAACTGGTGCTGTTGATACTCTTTTGGATGATCAATTTGCTGCCGGTCGTCTTTATGCCGTCATCTCTTCTCGTCCTGGTCAATGCGGTCGTGCCGATGGTTACATTCTTGAAGGCAAGGAACTTGAGTTCTATCTCAAGAAGATTAAGGTATGGAGATATATTCATGGATAAAGAGTGTCTTGGTTACTCACGCAAATGCTCAATTTATAGTCTCGCAAGTAAATCATTTACTCTTTCAATAAATGGAGTTGCGAACTTTATCAATGTACATATTTGTTTGGTTTGATGAGGATTGGGATGATTTGTTAGGCAAGATCATTAAGACAAGTGGAAGGGGTGCAATATCATAAATGGGATCCAGTATATGGTTTACATTTGTTATAGTGGGATGATATGGGGATGTAATTGAAACACCTAGAGTCACATGTGGGTTAACAATGGATCGGTGCCTGGTTTAGCTTTAGATCAACAGGGGGTGGTTCGATTGATTTTATAGGATTGCAACATAGCTGTACTATATCAATATTACATTATTTAATAAAGCTTCTTGGTAAAACTCTAAAACTCTATTCAATGTCTGCAGGATTAAAACAAATGCTCTAAGATTGGAGACAACATTTTGTTGCTGAGTACATCCAACTTGCTCGTCTAGATCCTTTTCCGACTTGCTTCTTTACTGTGATGAACGATCACTGGGCGCGCTTCTATGGCAGCGCTCAGGGCATGACATTAATATCATTTTGCCTTGGTTTATCCGGCAGTATACTTGGTGTGACAACATTGCAATGGGCATTCAAAGAAACCATGACAGGGCAATTGATGCAATGGCGCCAAGACATGATGCACATGCGACAGCGACTCGAGATCGGGGGTGGTGTACCTTACTTATTGCGTGATCAAGTATGTTTATGCCAAATAATGTTGTACCAAATAACTAAATCACTGCTGTTACCGTTGTCAGGCATTTGTGGATTACCTTGGTGAACTTCATCGATCACGCTATGACAACAAGGATAGTTCAATGAAACGATATCTACAACACCAATGGAATCAATCCATCATTTCAATTGCTGCAGCATTGAATCGTCGACTTGCAAGACAATATGAACCCTCCCCAGTAGCTTAATGAACATTTGCATAATACAAATCACACTCTTGTACATTTCTCCCCAAACAATGATCATCCTCCACTAGTTTAACCATAAACTTTGAATTTCAGAAGAATGAGACTGGATATTCTCTCAATTGCTAAGCAACTGTAAACACCTGTTGGCTGAGGAATATGGTTCTTTTTTTTGTTTACGCAAATATTCTGGAATGTTTGTGTTTTTGCGTTTGACATGTGTAGCCCCGTAAATATTAAACGCCAGTTAGCATTACTGTTTGATCCATGATGCCCGTGATAAGCGATCCTGAGATATTATCCCTTGACAGAGATCATTTATTTGACATTGCTCACCTGTTGTTGTGTGCATGTCCCACCTATCCCCGCAAATGATGTAGCCTTTCCCATACAACACCATTTAACACCATATCCGAGATTGAAATCATTGTTTGCATTTAAACGATACTCAGCGTCATGCTTTTTGATAAATGTGGAAGAGGATGGATATGGATGATGCGGAGTATCATCTGCCGTGTAAACAGTTTCAAGAACTACTCCATGCGCCTGATCCATCCTAAAAGACATTTCGTGGTCTCTTCCTTCTTTTCAAAAAAAAAACATGGTCAAAGATACTATGAATGAAGAACATGCACCGCTTTTGACGTTTTCAAGCGGAAAGCAGCAACGGTTATTCAAATATTACAAAAACATGGGTGGCATTTTCAAGTTGGGTCAAGAGGAACAACAATGGTCTTTGTTTGACGAAAACATCGATGGTGGTTATGGATGGATCATTACAGCAGGTGCTTTCCTCTGTCACTTTCAGGCTACTGGTATTTCTTTCAGCTGGTAAGTAATTTTTACTCGATATTGAAAATCCCGTTTGAATAACATCATGATCATCTAGGGGTTTGTATATGTGTAGCCATCATTGATCGAGGAATTCATTCATTTTACTAATACATATGCAATAGGCGTGATGCAAGATTACTATGAGCAACATGTATTTCATAACACTCACAATGTTGCTGTGAAGCTCAGTTTCGTGGGTACCCTTCTTGTACTGGTCACTTACTCTTTTATGATCATCTCAACGTTCCTGGAAAGCTTACTTGGGCTCAAAGTGTGCTTGATCATTGGCAGTTGTTTTATCAGTACCGGTATGTTTCTTGCAGGTTCAGCAACAGAAGTAAGTCGGTTCATCAAGACACTGCTGTCTATGTTTCCTGGATACTAAATCATTTTAGATTTGGCATCTGTATCTGTGGATTGGTTTATGCTGTGGATGTGGATGCTCCATTTTTACATCGGTATGTATGATTCACATCAAGAATGTTGACCATGCTAAGAGTTTCGTTCTAGATTGCCATGAAAATCGTTCCAGAATGGTTCGATCGTAAACTTAATACCGCAATGGGAATAAGTGTAAGCAGTGCAGCATTGGGCGGCTTTGCATTTCCTTTTGTCATGACCTATTTTAACGATCTTCTTGGAGCTACATGGTAAAAAAAAATATATATTCTGTCAAACTGGGATATTCCTCTCATATGGTACATCAATAGGGCATTGCGATGCTTGAGCATATCATTTATTGCTATCAACATCATTGTCTGCAGTGTCATCCGTAAAAGACGCTCTCATACTCAAAGAAAACGAATTGCACTTGATGAGATCATTCGACTGGGATTATTGCGAGATGTCAATGTCATCATCTGGTGTTGTGTCGGATTCTTTCAAGTGTTGTCAAACTATGTCCCATTCACGTTTTTGCCATGCAAGTGATAATGTGATGCAAACTATACATAACCCAGCGCACACTAACAGCCCCCTTGTTTTAGCTTATGCAACCTATATTGGTCTATCACCCTTCCAAGGCTCTGCAGTGATCTCCATTGCATCTTTAATAAGTGTCGTCGGTCGTATTTATGCAGGGTAACCCATCTCTTTGTATTTGTCAAATGCCAGTAGCTAATGTAATGATCTCAAGGTATCTTGCCGACAGCATTGGGAATATCAACACCTGCTTCATATTCATGTTCACCAGTGGTATTGCGTCGATTTGTGTCTGGACACTGGCTCGAAATTATTTTACGTTGCTCGTGTTCGCTTCACTCTTTGGATTCTTTGGAGGTGTATACAATGCGTTACGTAAGTCGTTTTCCATTGTCCAGTAATACGCAGTAGCACCAATACCATTTTATAGAAGGACCGATTGCTGTCAAGCTATTTGGACTAGAAAATTACTCTGCAGGATATACATTGATCATGCTCCTAAATTGCCCTGCTATCTTTGGTCCCACCATTGCAAGTGCGATAGAAGCTCGCACTGATGGCGAACCTTTCTTAACGTACAAGTTGTTCTATGGTGTTGCCAGCGTCATCAGTGCCATGATTGTACTTGTACTCAAATTCCGCATTGGTCGAAAATTGACTGCAAAGGTTTAATCTAATCATAGTATGTAGCATTCATCCATTTCATGCTTTAGAGTGTGTGTGTTAAGCTCTCTTATAAAGTTCCGCATTTATTAATCACTATCATCAAACACTATCTTATTATTGGAATTTCCTTTACCACTCAATGCTGAAGCAATCATCATTTGTTCCTGTCGCTTTGCCTGCCATGATGGATGGAATTCTTCTGGCTTGAGCAATCCAGATTCCTTTGGCTTCTTGTCGCTGGGCCCTTGGTGATCCTTTGCCTTGAATGCAGGTTTTCCTTTTGCTATACGATTCTGGATTCGTTCTTCGCGTGCTTGCTTCACATGCTTAGCATCCTTGCCAAATTTCTTTTCCCATTCCCTAATACATGAAGACATTAGTCTCCTGATAATAATGAGGATAAGGTCACTTACAATCTTCGTTGTCGTTGTCCAGGGCGATTCTTTTTCTTTTCACCATTGTAAAACTTGTCAAAGTCTTTATCCACCCAATTATCTGAAGCCTTTTTCGACCGTGGATTGTCATTGCCATGATGCTCATTGCTCTCGTCCTCATCATCACCTCCCAAAGAATCAACGAACATGGAGGATGATGTAAATACTGAATCTTTGCTGGCCTTGATCTTTTTGTTGGGTCGATTCTTATGTTCCTTGTTATTGGATTTGCGCTTTGTTTGCTTTTGTTGATGCGGTGGTAAAAAGATATTCTGCAATTCATCCAGTTGTGTAGAAATCAATTCTTGTACTGGTTTATGGCGCAGTATCCGACCATCAATCGATGATTGTATCGTCTTTTCTTCTTCCGTAGTAGCCGTATCAGAGGCGGTTGGAGCCGATTCATTCAATACATCGATAACAAGTGGAATACGCTTCAACTCTTTGTGCTTCAACATCTTGTTCCTCAGTGTCTTTTCAGCGAAAGCTTCAATATCAAGATTCTGATCCAATGACTCGATCAGTACATTAAAGAGATAACATGCCTTCATTTTACCTTTAATATATCAAGCTCTTTCTCATATTTTGGGATATCTTCGGGTGATGGTGCATGTTTCTTTGTCGTTTCCTTGTCATTGTTGGATCTGTCCATATTTCGAGAATGAGAATGTGAAATATAACCACTTGAACCACTTACTCATCTAAAGCTTTACGAGCGTCCTTTAACTTCCTCAATTGCTTTTGTATCTCGAGTGCCTTGCATTTCTTAACATTGCTTCTCAAAGCTTTGGTCACGTGAAACTATATCATAGTGAGATGAATTGAATGATGAGTTGAACAAGATAATGCTGCTGTACCATTTTAGTTGTCAGTTTCTTTCTTCGCACAGTGTCGAGCTCCTGCTTGAGCTTTTCCTTTTCTTCTTCGGTCAAATTGGAAACACTGGCACCATTGTTATCTGTAATGGATTCCTTGGCAGGAGATTCACCGAGCTAATACAGTTGAGTAACACTGATCGCACCATAGAATGAGATCGATCGATCACGACTTACTTGGGCAGAAAGCTGTTTTATCTGAGATTTAAGGTTGCCCTTGGGAAAAGTTTCCGTCTAGTGGATCATGTTAGAATGGAGCTGAATTCAAGTTGTCAAGATCTGTTACCGTACCATAGTGGCGTGCTGGTTGCCTTTCGCAGTAAAAGAAGCGTTTGTTGCAGAATTCCTCTCAAGCCGGAACAATCTCCGTTGATCACATGACTACCACCAGGCACTGTGTCATATCCTTCACCCCCACGCAGTATTAGCTATAGCTATACATCCCCCCTTGACTTCGTATATCTGTTCAAATGGTATCATAGAGAGTTTACTATGTAACACACATTCCCCCGTATAATGTAACCATGCCAACTATCCAAATAACATGCATCAACATTAAAATAAGACTATGTGAAACGCTCTCACTATGCAAGTCCGAGTTTAGCTTATATGATTGCTTTTCCTTCCTTCGCTCATCCATACATACCTCCAGAAATCAAGTAATGCCATAAGAATGATGGGATAAAGTACCACGGGAATAGGTGCATAAGGATGGCATGGATAAGTACATGATGCGACCTTTTTTTTAAAAGAAAAAATCATTAACAATACTGATCAAATGCAATTATGAATGCCATACCTTGAAGATGGCTGTTGCTGTTTTGACTGCCACCAAAATCGAATCTCCTTTATGCACTGGGTCATGATTATCAACTGACATTTTGTTCGAACTTGAATCATTTGCACCGAGTAAAAGAGGAGTTGACGCCATGTCTTGCTCCTGGTTATTGCTCATTCGTCTCTTTTTAACACCAGTTCCTCCATGATAATGCTTCGTAACCTTAGTCCTGTTTACAGTTGCTGGTTCATCATCGTCATCATCAATATCCATTCGATCACTTTTTTGATGAGGAGAAAGATCATCGGCGTTGAACGGTTTATCTTCATCCATTGCTAAGGGTTCAATCTTGCTGCTGCCATAATCCAACACTGATGGTTCACTGGACACCATGTTGTTGGAGACAATATATTCAGGAGGACACCATACATTGGGATGGTGGTTGGTGGAGGAGGAAGGTGGATGGTTGGATGACATGGGAGGAATATCTTTCAATCCGATGGAAGAAGAATTGGGTGGTCTAAGATTGGCGATACGAGACAGGATTTCTTGACAAGAGGGTCGTGTTTCTGGATCAACAGATAATAATCTTCGAATCAACCGTTTCAATTCACTCGGTATATCGGCAGAAACGTCTTGATGTCGTAAAGCTTCCAAATCCCCTGGGTTCATCATTGTCTCGTCATAACCATTGTATATGTCAAACCGGCTCTTTGGAAATTCAACACTAACAATAAAGCCTGAGTTGGTATCATCATGAATGCTTTAGTACAAATGAGACTTACTCTCGGAATGCCAATATTTCTTCGCGCAACAGATCAATATCGTCAACGTTGGTATAGGGTAGCTTAGTATAGCATAGATAGTAGAGCACCATGCCAAGCGACCACATGTCAGCTTTGGGCGAGTATTCCACAAGATGTCGACCACGAGGATCCATTTCAACATGTTCGGGTGCCATGAATTCCATTGTACCAGTGGCTCCAGTTCGATCTTGGTCTGGTACACTTTCGAGATCTTCGCATTCTCCAAAATCGGAAATAAGGACACGGGGTCTATTTCGACAACATTCATTAGTAGGTAAACATCAATATCATAATCACGTGTAGAATCACATACATTCCAGGATGATCGAACGCAGCTCTCCATTCATTGGGTTGATCACGATCTCGATGACGGGTATCCCATTTTAAAAGAAGATTTGGTGGCTTTAGATCTCGGTGCACAATATTCTGCTGGTGTAAATGTGCCAATCCCTCGACAATATCCAAGAATAATGACCATATTTCAGGCATGCTAAGCAATCGCTTATATGTGGATGGTGTTGATGTCGTTGTATGATCCTGAGTGCTTTGCTGTTGTTGTCGTCGGATTCTTTCTCGTTTGAGTTGTGCTGCCGATTTCTGATTGTCAGCTTGAACAAATGGCTTTGTCGTAGGCACATGCTCAGGTTCCATGTATTCTTCCAAATTCCCTCCATTGGCACATTCCTTTTTTTTTTTAGAGAAGAAGCCAGTCAATAAAACTTCATATCCATCTTGAGTTATCATACCATAAGAATGAATAAGCATGGAATCTTTGGGCCTATAAAACAAATATACACATAAATGCATGATCCAAAGCAATCTCGTTAACACGATTTACCAAAAGGAGAAGGTTGACTATATTCAAGCCAAGCATGCTTGTAACTGACAATGTTGGGATGCCGCAAACGTTCCAGTAGATGCACTTCTCGTAGCATTTTGACCAACCAAGGATGATTGTTCCCTATATTCATATCAACCATGGTTAGTAAAGGGATCTGGATCCACTGAGAGAATGATGCCGCTTACCAACTGCCACTTTTTTGACAGCATATTTCCCCAGGCGCACTCCATCCAATTCATGCTACAATGGCTCGAGTTAATAAAGCTTGCAAGAGATGGATCATGTATACATTTACCTCGCATAAAAACACACTGCCACGGAATCCACGGCCTAGCTTTTTCTTTTCGACAAAGAACTTTTCATAATAGCCCTCATTGAATGCATTGACGTTGAGATGAATGTTGGTTTCGAAAGAGGATGGTATGCTTCCGCGTGTGGTGTGTGGTGACCTATTTCAAAAGAGCTGATTAGTTTGACTGTCAATACAAATTATTCCATCACTCAACTGCGTAGGTGTCGATGCTAATAGCCTAAAGTAGTTTCGATCCATAAATTCAGGTTCTCCGGTCTTGAGATAATTACATGATTAGTGATATGACACATTTCGATATATCCAATAAATTTGCTTACATCACGTTTGGATCGAGTAGGAGAGAAGGGTCGATGACATGTAGGACATTCACCAAGCTAAAACACATGGGTTTTTAATGACTCGATATCATATTTCTCAAGGTCACCTTATTACCTGTATTGGACTACTAGGAGTATGGGTGGTAGCTGTTGCTGTGGTAGCTGCTGCTGTCATGGGATCCTCGGGAGGTAGCTGACGACGAACTGTTACCATGCGACTTTCTCGGTTATATAAGACGACTTGACCACTCGTGTTGTTGCGACTATGGACACGTGAGTGAGCCTTTATAATTTATACTTTTTAATGGCAACTTAAACTTACGAGATGACAGTCCATTCTCGATAGGGAACAAGCTCAAATGAGCGAACAGCTTCAACAGCCCAATTGTCCAAGGTGGAAGCACCATTTCCTCCACCCGATGGTGGCAACAATGCGAATTGCGAGTTACTATCCAACGATCGACTACGTTCTCGTGTGTTCGAAGAGGAATTGTCAAATGGTTTGCGTTGCCAAAAGTTGCGATCCAATGAAAGGTATTGATGGCGAGGACTACTTGGTGAAGGCTCATAATCGCTGGGGGAATAAGGAAGTGGTAATGGAACGCGTGTAGGAGGTGTAGAAGGAGTTTGATGTCGGTTGTATCTTGATAAGCTTGTTTCTGGTTCACTTGAGCGACGTACGTTGAGTGGATGTGTCAAGGAGTGTTGTGAGTCGAGTTCGTGAGAATCCATTTTCGTGCGTTTGTGTGTGCAAGAAAGAGGTGGATGAAATGCGCATGAATTAAGCGTTCTTTGATGCTGAGTATGAAATAACCATCACCCACTCGGTCTCCAATGTTTCGTATCCTTCCATGAGCACCATCTGATATCATCTTTTAGTCAATAAAGGCATTCACATTAAACCATTGAGAAATTCAAATCAAGTCTTTATAAAAATAATGTGTCAATTAAATCATTACAATGAGATGGGACTGATAACACATGCAATTACAATGGTCACACAACAGCAATGAAACAAAGAGTATAAAATTTCCAATTTCGTCTTGACAAAAGAGATGCTTCTTTTTCTTCTTCTTTCTATTCAATATGAGATTTCAACAAAAGACAAACTCACTTAATACCTTACTTGTCACATTGTTTACTCTTGCAGCTGTTGCTATGGCAGTAGTTGCCATCGAGCCAACAAGTGTGCCTTTGAATGGACCTAGCGGTACAGTGTGTGCTGCAGTGGTGTGTCCTAGCTCGGATGGAAGCTCATCAGCACCAGCCAAATGTCCTGAACGATGCAATGATTCCTGTGTGCAAGTACAAGATCCCTGTTGTCCTGATCAAACAGTTGCCGTGTGCAGTGATGAATATAGTTCAGCTGTTGGTGGAGGATCGACAACAGCAGTGCCTTCTTCTGGTACCCCAAGTCAACAACCATCCTCTTCTGCTGAGCCATCAGCTTCTGTTACTACCACGGCTAATCCATCTGGTTCCGAGACCCAGAGCACATCATCAGAAAGTGCAACTGAATCATCATCCACCGAACCAAACAATGAGGGAGGTGCCGTAGCATTATCAAGTCAACCTGGTGTCTTGCTTCCCTTGGCATTGTTGGTGCTTGCCATGTTGATGGGCTGATAGTAGTTGAATCTTGAATAAAAATGTTACATGTACAACCATAGTTTTGGATCGGACATTGGCGTGGGAGCAGTGCAGTATGCAAGTATATAAATCAACCTAGCAGCGTGACACCACCCGTTCTCATTGGTTGAAATCGGCATAACCATAAAAGCGAATCTACCCTTACTTTGGTACCATGCACCTTTGACTCGATGCATGTCCTTTAGAGATGCATGATGCGTTGCTTGGCAATGTTTTCCCATGCTATTGTTATTGGGAATAATGTCATTCACTTTTATGGGATAGCTTTAGAAATGCTCAATCGTACTACCAGCGTCAAGTCTAAGAGTAGCAACATCAATAATCATCACGTGCTTATAACATAAAGACAAGATTCGATTGCCTATCTTTGTCCTGTTCGTCGATTCAATGATTGCATCTTCCCTCCATATACCCATCATCATGTTTTAATGTGGAATCCAGTGCTCTGGTACCAAGCACAGAGATATAATTAGAGCTTAATAAACATGTAATATTAATGACACACAGTCATGTAATGCGGGTGGCTTCCGAAGATAAATGTGACCTTGGGCACTTGATAAAGTGCACAAAGATTGATACATGTTAAAGACATACACAGAATCATTTATTGGTGATTAGCTATTGCTCTGAAACCTATTATACACGAATCGAATGACCAGAAGAGAACGACTTGTCAAAGTCGGATGTCGCGTCATCCTAATATCACATCAAGGGTGACGATGTACCGATAGACCACGTATCTATTCCTAATATGGACTTGCAACATATCATAAGAACTTGGATCGGTTCTCTTGCTCCGATCTTCTACACAGCTTTTTTGTTGCCTACTAAAGCACCTGCATATCTTAGTCTCTACTACCACTCGTAATATGTATCGGCTCATTGACAAAAGGAGATACAATTGGATCCATGACACTGTATAACAATGAAGCTACCAATGTTCAACACGCGGGTCAAGTTGTGTATCTTTGTTTTTGAGCAAGCTTAATCACCGCTTAGAATAATACAAGCACAAAGTCTCCACCACAGTACAGCCAGATGAGCCTTTACGTGCATACACATCATGATTAATCAGAGCACATGCATAATGTTGCTTGCTGATCGGCCAAAATCAAAATATGAAACAACCAACAGCGAACATGAGCTATTCTAATACTTGGGAGTGAAGTGGGTCAAAGTCAAAACTGAAGAGGATTCACACCAACGGAACAATGGAATCTAGGTGACCAAATTTGTTTGTTTCAAAGTATAACGCTCACCAGGGTGAATCGACGAAATTTAATACATGAACATCCATCGTCTTCAAGTGTTTATCTCTTATAAATGCTCCAATTGCAAACCAGATGATAACTAAAATCCCTATCTTATGGTCACAAGAAGCTGACTATG
The DNA here is from genome assembly GCA_025094155.1 of Lichtheimia hyalospora FSU 10163. Lineage (NCBI taxonomy): Eukaryota > Fungi > Mucoromycota > Mucoromycetes > Mucorales > Lichtheimiaceae > Lichtheimia > Lichtheimia hyalospora. The sequence goes on from PTRB01000021.1 coordinate 252,121, forward strand.
AATCGGTACCTGACTACGAGCAAGCAGCTCATTGTATCGAGAAGAGATGTCACATTGTGAGTCTTAGACAATGACGAGTTCCATCTGAAATAAATGTTTGAATTAATCATGATGGTTCTTATTTTGAATATCATTCGTAAATCAATTCTTGCTATGTTCAATATCGGGATACATCTATAGACAATGTTGCCATTACCAGCAATCCGCTCATTTCATGTCATGTGACTTATCGACATCAGTTGCATCATATTGATAGCATCGCTCATATAAAGTATTCATTAACACCATCCACATTGACGACATTGTTACTATTTCCTCATGCAAGGCTAATCTGGTCCCTGATAAACACAAATTAGTTTTATCGGGGATTCAATGCATAAACTGAGGAATACTACGGGCACCCCCGATCACCCATCTCGAGCACCTTCTGTTCCCTGGGCAGTTTAGCTTGGCCATAAAGTAGACTTCATTGTTCACTATCGGTGAATATTATGCAAAGACTCTTCATGCAATGATTGTAAATGTATCACTGATTCATCGAATACAACGCTTTTGGCATATCCAATAACACTAACGAAGCTTTTTTTTATTAGTTCGGATACATCATCTGATGTTATGATTAAAAAACAGGGATATGCTATTTGCTCCATGTCAAATGCACCATGTTTTATTTAGACCCCGATGGCTCAATGCTAGGTGGATTTTGCTGCTTACAGTACGCAATAGTAGAAACATACACACATATCATTATTAGGTAGTCTGACAATGACAATATTTTGTAATGTGGATGCTATTATGGATACAATGAGTAATAGACGATCTGAAAAGATACCGTGATAGCAAATTACTTCGATATAGTGACCAGCTGACCTGATATATGCATAAACAATCGTCCCATCCAGTTCTTTGTTAGAGTACAAGTTTCGATCCTGGATAATCCCCCTCATCACTTTATCAAATCATTTATCAAACCATGCATCATCACCATCCCCAAACGACATTTCATCATTCTTTGTGAGAACAGATACTCCCACGCCCACCTTGCAAATATACACAATAATCTTGTCGTCCATTCTACTCCCAGATATCTCTTTTCCTCTTTGATTGATTTACACTGTCACGATCCTTGGTGAGCACTATGATGGATAGTTCTTTTTTTTTTTTGCCATCCTCTGGGATAGAATGATTCACTCACTGATAATACATAGTTTTTCATTGTTTTCATGCTTTCATTGTGATATTGGAATATTGTGATAAGGTAAAACTTAATCATATTATTGGATGAGCCGTATATTTATTCAATTGACTACCTCCAGTGATGCATCTGCCATAGTTGGGTTTGGTATCATGATCTACCATCGTCGGATGATCAAGTTAGCATGGTGCATTTGACATGGTGCAAATGGCAAGAACAAAAAATAGCTTACCATATACTAGTTTGATAAACTGCCTATGGAACAGGGGGTGCCTGAGATGGGTAATCGAGGGTTCCCGTAGTATTGGTCTAAACTATTGTCTTATCGACAGGTTACATAATCGATCGGAATAATGACCAACCCCGACGAATTACATAAGCCTTGTAGTACCGCGGAAAGAATAGCGTAACTCATATATAACAGCATCAACATCGAGCAAGGGACCAATCTGTCATTGAACAACTACCCCTTTTTTATTTCTTTTCACTATGTCTACTGATACATTCGATTTTAACAACCATTCACACCGCCGATATAATCCATTGACGAGATCCTGGGTGCTTTGTTCACCTCACCGTACACAACGTCCTTGGCAGGGACATCGTGAGAGTGCTCAAATTGAAAAGCGTCCTGAGTATGATGCCACATGTTATTTGTGTCCAGGCAACCAACGTGCCAACGGTGACTGTAATCCTAAATATGATTCCACATTTGTATTTCCCAACGACTTTGCTGCTGTCAAATCCGAGCAACCCGTTCTTGTTGATACCACAGAGGATGACGACGATCTCATTCGCACACAAGGTGTACGAGGCGAATGTCATGTCATGTGCTTCTCACCCCGTCATGATTTAACCATGGCCGAGATGACTGTTGAAGAGATTGAGCAAGTTGTCAAGCAATGGACCAGCAGTTACAAAGCTATGGCTGAGAAGGATTATATCAAGCACGTGCAGATTTTTGAGAACAAGGGCGCAGCTATGGGATGTTCCAATCCTCATCCACATGGTCAAATGTGGTGCACTGAGCAAGTACCTGAGGAGCCACAAACTGAGCTTGATTCTCTCAAAGCCTATCGTGATACACATGATGGCAGATGTCTACTTTGTCAATACGCCCAACGTGAGCTCAAGCATAGCAACCGTGTTGTATTTGAAAACGATTCATTTGTGTGTGTGGTTCCTTTCTGGGCGTTATGGCCTTTCGAGACATTGCTACTTCCCAAGCATCATCTTTCCAGTTTGAAACAATTCTCGGATCAACATCGACGTGACCTTGCTGATGCTTTGCGACGTATCACGTGTCGCTATGACAACCTGTTTGAATGCTCCTTCCCTTATTCTATGGGTATCCATCAATCACCCATTGGTGATGACTATGACTATGCTCATTTGCATTTACATTTCTATCCTCCTTTGCTTCGAAGTGCTACTGTTCGTAAATTCCTTGTTGGGTAAGTCATTCATCCCATTGTATCCTTATGTATACTCATATTCCCCCACCCTATAGCTTTGAAATGCTCGGTGAACCACAACGCGATATTACTCCTGAACAAGCAGCATCAAGATTAAGAGATTGTTCCGAAATTCATTATAAAACACATCAAGAGAATGGTGTGCTTGTTAATCATCATTTGTAAATAGAATAAAGAATTGATTTGTATATTTATGTAAAGTACTCTATCCCATACAAGCTTTCTATATTATACACTACTTTTTTGCTCCTTGTACAGCCAATTGATCTGCCATTTCATTACCATACACTCCACGATGTCCAGGAACATAACAAAGTTCAATTTTGCCAGGGCGCGTTTTCCGTAGCTCCAATAATCTTTTGACTAGATCTGCATTCTCCACAGGTGTCCCTTTGGAACTTTTCCATCCATTGGAGATCCATGCTTTGCTCCAAGTATCCATGCAATTGATGCTGTATTGAGAATCGGTGCGTATTTCAAGTAGGTTTTCTCCTTTAACATCTTGTTCCAAAGCACGGATCATTGCATATAATTCAGCACGTTGATTCGTTTGTCTGTCACCAGGTAACGGACCTCCTTCGTTGCGAGGATCATTATCATTCCAGAATACACCATAGCCAGCCTTTGCACCCCGATATCCATTGCCTGATGAAGCACCATCGGTATATACAATATGTCGTCCATCTGTGGGTGGCTCATCAAAGTTCTTTATTTTCTGTTGCGTCTTTGCTACTCGTCTCTGCGATGTTGATGATGATGATATGCTTGGAATGGTGTTCCTCTGATAGGGTGTTCCACGCTTTATTACACTCGTCTCATTGGCGAAAGCTTCAGCTTCTTCATGAGTTGCGAACTTCTTATAAATGGCACCGCGAAATCCTTCGACTTGTGCTTTGCATGCTGCCCATGAGTTGTAAATTCCAGGTTTCCGTCCTTGACGAACAGCATAGAATGATTGCGTTTGTTTGGGCATGCCAAGAATCGTAGCACTGCTGAATGCGCGTTTGAAGTAACTCAACGTGTTGATAGCGGAAAGTTGTCAAAGAAACCCTGAAATGCTCTCTTCTCCAACTCAGCCGAGTTCATTTGTTCTTACGAGCACATTATCTCTCTCAAGTGTTACATTAATGAGACATCAACTGTAATATATATCATGATAAGATAGTAATGTCACGGTAGTAAGATCATCCTTTGGATAATCATAAAGATATGCAGTCATCATATAAAATTATACATCTATCATTCACTTTCTACTCCATCTCGTCCACCCCGTGTTTCGTTTAAAATCCCTTATTCCACCTATCCTTTTGCTCAATATCACCCACCATGGGAATATCCAAGTCTCTTATCATGTGCATTTGGTACCCATTATTTGAATCGACGATATCATTATCATACACATACAGTGTCAAACTTTCATTTTACATCTTTATCGTATTCCCATGTATCATAGATTGAGCAAGAAAGCTGTTGCGAAAGGCAGTCCATATACCAAGGTCATTCATGGTTGAAGAAGCTTTCAAGTCAATAATGAGCCAATACAGTAACTAATAATGCAAGGGGATAATTGCTCTGAAAGAACGCAACGTCCTTGAACGATGAATGATTCATTGTCTTGCTCAGAATTGGTATATTTCGTATCTTTGTCAGAATGGGCTGGATGTTGGAAACATTGATGAGAATGTGGAACGTGCTAGGCATTTTCAATCATGAAATAGGAACAAGAGTAAGATAAGAGATGATGATGGCTACTAGTCAAGGTAGTAATGCAAGGGCAGAATATGATAGAACATAAGAGAGATTGAGTTTAGGAAATAAAGAAGAAGCAAGATAACCGGATGAAGCTTTATTGCTGAATATATAATGTGAGTAGAAAAATACCAATGATACTACACAGATATAAGAATGAAGCAATAAAGCTAAGATAGGATACGAAATATGTCGACATGTGACCAAGGAATATGTGTCAATCATGACAATCTTATAAGCATGATCTAAACACAATACATGCAAGATATGGTCTACTGTTCAAGAAAACGCTTGACTGTAGATCAAGCCGAAATGCTGTATCACTCAATACTGCATGGCACAACGGCGTGTTGACATGGCAACTGATAGCAATACTAAACTGATTTGCATGATCGTGACAACGAGATGTCTGCGTGCTGTCAGAGTCAATAGCTTGCAATCACCAATTATTGTTTTTGAGTACTTGGAGTAAAGTTGAGCTACCCATGTTGCAATTATATACAAATGCCCAATTGTAAATTGAGAGAGCAGGAGAACAAGTGAAGTGAAAAGCGTGCAAAGTCGGAGATGTGAATTCGGTTTGCAAGCGGTTGCATATCGCCATTCTACTTCGCCCAATGAAATCATTAACTATTTCTGCCCAAAATTATACCAAATTGACCTCCCACAAAATAAATCCATCATTGTTATCACTATCTTTGATTCCTCCGCTGTATTATGATACCAAATTTTATCACTTGCCTCATTTGGAAGGTCAGTGGTATAACATGCAACTTGCATTTTAAAAAATAACCAAGAAATTGCTCTTATGGCGCAATTGGCTAGCGCGTCTGACTGTTAATCAGGAGGTTGGTGGTTCGAGCCCACCTAGGAGCGTCGATGTTTCCTCAAAACGAGGAACGATTCTGTCGCAGCAACATAATAGAACTTCTTGATCGGCATTATTCTTTTGGCACAGTTATCTTTGACATCTCTTTTATGCTGCGCCTGACATATTCTACTTCGCCACTTCATCATTATTACTTGGCATTTATATACTTAGCCCCATCTCAACAATTATAAATAGTGGACCATTTCATAGAATAAAACATTATCTTACGTTCTCTTTATTCTCATTGTATTTGCCTGTGTGGCTCTTATATTCCTTCGTGGTTATATATCCTTCGTGGTCTTATCCTTTG
>PTRB01000210.1:0-45674 GCA_025094155.1 Lichtheimia hyalospora FSU 10163
ATCATATCCGAGTGCTTCATTATAAAGATGCAATTGGCTATTGGTGGGGGAACAATGGGTATCATGTCATGCCCATAGCAACCCTCCTTCACGTTTCAATACAACACAATGCCATGATTTTTTGCACTTTTAAAAACTACATTGTTACTCGCTGGATAATAACAAGCTGAAGGGTATGCGAGGAAAAAGAAGCGAATGTTCTTTCTTACTTCATAACCAGCAAGCCGATAAACGACCCACAGTAAATGATGAAGAATTCAGCCAAGGTAATAGAAAAAAAAATTTGCTCCGTAGAGCTATCCATCTCAGAGAGTTAGTGTCATCCTTGTGCAGGGGCCATGCTAATCTTCTCTGTATCGTTCCAATTTTAAGAAGTGACAGAGGTCCTGACGGACATGTCGATTGGGGTCGAAAATGCGTCGGTATTTAAATGCTTGAGAATTGATTCATATGCAACTTGTGGGTGTGATCCACTTGACTCTCTAGTCGACATATCACAACTCACAAGTACATGACTATAGAATTTCACAGCTATCAGTGATAGCGGTTATGAAAGAATGGTGCATTCAGCCAAAATGGCGTATAGAAACGAAGGAAAAGTGCCAAGTTTTTGAGCGGCAAAGAATGAAGGCAATACAAAAGCCCATCAGTCACACTAAAACCAGTATACAGGTCCATTGAGCAGCTACTGCTAGCTAGTGAAGTGCAAGCGATAGAGAAACAGAATATGCGTCAAGTATAGTATCAGCAATTTTAATGTGTGTTTTTAGCATTCGGCTATGCTTATGATGTATAACAATGATAATGTGATGAAATAGAACACGAGTTGGTGACAAGCGAAATGAGTGTGATGATCATTTTGTATCAAATCATATACAAGAGAGCTCTCCATTCACACTCATTGATTATTTTTGAGAGAACCATGTATCAATGATTAACAGTCTGTGCCACGTGGAATGTTTTCATACCACAAGATCCACGTGGTGACATTCACTATCATCCGATGGCTGTGAAAGTATCACCCCGACAATGGCCTATGTTTTTTGATTCATTGTTGCATGAACCATTGTCAACATGCGATATAATGCTGGATTGAAGAAGAAGAATCTTATACACAACGTTTAAGAGAGCAGTGTTATTTATGAATGATCTACCAGCAACGGTACATCGAGTCACTAGATATAGATGGGAGAGCATCTAAACAGCCGACATCCAAAAATATAGTAACACTGTAATAAAGGAGAGTATTGCATCCTGCATTATAATAAAAAAAAAGTGATTAAACCTTATAATGTCTATAATTCGAATAAACCGATGCGTGCGGATGATATCAACCAACACCACATGGTACTTTCCACTACTAAAGATACATCTTGTATGGTGAAGTTGTCAACACTGGTAGTATAAATACATGAAAGCACTAAAGGAATCATGAGATGCCCCAACGTGTGTGAGAGTTATAGATTCAAACGAAAAAAGTTTTAGTATAGCCCTCGAGATCAAGGGCTTAAACAAATACTGAAAGACGAAAACTGGGTCATTGACTCTTATAGACAATCGGGTGCGATTGATTAAACTTAAAAGGAAGGAAATAAAGATGGAGCAGTGATCTTATAGGTTGAAATCGTGGGAGAACGGCGGTATATTTGTTTGGCAATGGTTGAATGTGGAGAATGTTATGTCGCAAGGAGCAATGGATGTGTTTTAATGCCAAAAGTATGCAGCAAGGCAAACGGATTAACCAACCAACTTTAAATAATATCATCCATCTTGCTAGTGGATCTATACCTTTAAAGATACAGCGCATAACAAGTGGCGTTTTACAATCTTTATTCAGTTCTGCGGTCCGCGAAAAGTGGGGTTTATCTCGGGATCAAGAGCTGTTTCCGGAATACTTTCTTTTCTTTTTTCTCTTTCACTTGCATTCCATTTCTTTACGATCGACATGGCGTCCACTGAAATCGTTCAACAACCTGCCCTGGCACCTCTCCAAGAAGTTTCTGAAACTGCGTATGTCTTGGGATATGTGTTCCTGAAAGATTTTTATTGACGTATGACAACAGCGGCTTATCCCAGGCTCTTAAGGATTGTGCCGCCGGTACTGTCGGTGGTATTATGCAAGTGCTTGTTGGCCAGGTATATTATCATGAACGTACATTCGATATAAGCCATATCATTAACACATATCCATCATCTATAGCCTTTCGATACTGTAAAAGTGGTAAGTTGGATAACGGATAATTGCGGATCTGGAAAAGAAAAAACTGACGGCTCGGTGGAATTGTGTAGCGTCTTCAAACACAATCAATGGCCAACCCAGTATACAGCGGTACAATGGATTGTGTACGAAAGACTTATCAACGTGAAGGCTTTGCTGGCTTTTACAAGGTATGTCGATATTATTGGTAAGAGGCTTATCTGGAACTAATGATTCAACAAACTTTTTAGGGTACAGCCACTCCTCTTGTCGGCATTGGTGCTTGTGTTTCAATCCAGTTTGTCGTTGTTGAATCAATGAAACGTCACTTTTCAGAAAAGAACCGTGGTGATCCTTTGACCAATGCACAAATGTACTTGGCTGGTGCTGCCAGTGGTGTTGCCAACTCGGTTGTTTCAGGTCCTGTAGAACATATTCGTACTCGTCTTCAAGTACAAACTGCTGGCAACGGTTTTAGTGGACCTATTGATGCTATTCGACAAATCTATCGTTCGCATGGATTGGCTGGTATCTACAAGGGACAAGGTATTACTATGGCTCGTGAATTCCAAGGTTATGGTGCCTACTTTTTCGCTTATGAGTGGCTCGTGCGCAAGTCTATGGAGCGTAACAACTTGACGTCACGTGCTGATCTTCCATCTTGGGAAGTTATGCTTTATGGTGCTGGTGCTGGTTACGCCATGTGGGGTACCATTTATCCTATGGATGCTGTCAAATCTAAGCTTCAAACTGATGGCTTCGCTGGTTCTGCCAAGAAATATTCATCTGCTCTCGACTGTGTACGCAAGACTTTGGCTGCTGAAGGTGCTGCTGGTTTCTTCCGTGGTATTGGTCCTTGTTTGCTCAGAGCTGCACCTTCCAACGCAGCCACCTTTATGGGGTAAGTTATAATCGCATCATAACTATGTGTAGCAATGTACTCATATTATGTCTTGTAGCTTCGAATTCGCCATGCGTGTACTCTCCTAAATGCAATTCACTAGCATATCCGCCATATTTCTCAATCTCCCGCACATTTCATCCCTTTGTTTTGTTCTCTTTACCTTTCGTATATAGTTTTACAAATATTCACACCAATGAACACAGGAAATGTTCCATTTGGTCTTATTACAATATCAGTTTGGTTATGTTAGAAGCATTTTATTGACCTTATCTTGTTATTCGAGAACGTTTTCCATTATCAACAATAGGTCGGAGATGACAACAAACAAAATGATAGCTTGTGAGAGCATTGTAGTGTTCAATACACAGTAATACATGGGAAAGAATACTTAAGTTTATGTCATCAAGAGTGGATGGTAGGATGCAAGTGAAGCATGATCCAGAAGCATGTATACGCTTGGTGATGAAGAGAGCAACAACATGTGCTCAGGGACATTACAGTAGCGTCATGTTATTGATTTATACATCTGCAGCTATGGATCTGCCGAGAAAAGCCGGGTCGTGTATTTGGCACAAAGGAGAAAGGTGCCGCACACTGTTGCTCTCTCGTTTAGTCTTGATTGCATACCATTTCCAATAGCAATCACGCGTTCAAGTCAACATATCATCCCTGTGTTTTGAGGGGTTGTTGTGTTTATTGTCAGCTCGCATCCGATGCTGCAAACGTGACCAGAGGGATCTCGAATGAGAAGACTTATTAGTCAAAGTAACTATAATGACACCAGCATCATTTCCATTGTTGGCACAATCGTACTACGAAAAAGTTCATTACTTGTCCATGATGGTATAAGCTCCCCATCGCTAGCGAACACAGCATTATCAATTACCAGTATAGAGTAGCTTTTCGTCCTTTGTCGAGGAAGGAACGTTGTTTTTGTCACTTTTGCATTACATGCACTGAGAGATTTACACAGACAGTTTACGAAATGCCTGTATAAACACTGCTGCATATGCATGTATTTAAGTCACCGCACTAAATGATTATCCAATAACTGCAGGAAACAAAAGAGAAAGAAGCATTATGCTCGACGCTGCATGTCACTGTCGTCTCATAGGAGATAATCCCATTGTTCTTTTTCACCCTGCTTCTTGTTGATGATCAAGAAACAAAGACGATATTGCATGCAGTAATTCGATGAATCAGCTTACTGAACTGTAGGTGACAATGGCGATCAAGCTGCTGCTTCTTGGTGTTAGGCATTGACTGTTGTTGTTGTTGTTGTTTACTGCTGGTGCAAGAGTGTGGGTGGTTGTTACAGTGACACACGCGTGGGAATAGATCAATGGACTAACAAGTACTTGTATCATGCTGCATATCGTCATGATATAGTCCAAAGCATATCAAAAGTGACGATGCTTATATTTGCAGCACATCAAAAGATATAAAATGAGAACTATTCAACCACAGTGGCGGTTCAAATCATACCACTTTTTATTTAAACTATCATGGACGTGAACGATTTTGTCATCGACCACGACGTGCGTCTTACTTGGATTGCATTCTTCGCTCTCTGGGTACTTTGGGGACTAGTATACTTCGTGCGCCATGTGTTTGGTGAAGACACAGAGAAACCTGCACCTGCACAAGATACTGAACAAGCGGGGGAGAGTAAAGCCAACAAGAAAAAGTGGAAGCCAGAGGGTGGTTTTGGTGTAAGTATAAGGAGACAAGCATGTAATGTACCCAATTCATTCATCATTATCAAATCTATTCTAGTCGCGTCTTGCCAACGCTCATCGTGTCCTTTTTGAAAACACACTACTCTTGTTGGGAGTGCTAGTGCTCAATACTTTTGGTGGAGGATCAACTCGCGCTGCCATGATCTTGACATGGATGTAAGTACTTTTTTGGCTACATGTTGTATATGAGCTACATAATTGACACATGTCCTCTTAATCTAGTTTCTTTGCCCTTACTGTGATCGTGGCATTCACAGAAATTGGATATGGTCATCGCTTTATCCGGTTCCTTTATAGTGCTGCTTTCTTGGGCATTGCTGTTGCCATCGGTGCCTTATCCTTCCAACAAGGATGGCGACATCGCCATTAAAAAGATTCCATCTTTCCAACTGCTTTTCTTCTCTTAATAGCTCTGCCACTGTATACTGTTCAACTCACTTTTTGTACGCCTATACAAAGGACAATAAAGTTAATTATCTAATACACACTTTCTACCTTGAATCGAATGCATCTTCATGACATGCTATGTAAATGCAGCAGCAATTAGGCCGTTGTTTGGTTATGCAAGGAAGCCCCGTGAATCACCATCTCGGCATCAATATTACCTTTGCGAGTTTTGCTCTTGCACATACATTGCCTGCAGTGATATCGCAAAAGAAACTGGTCTAGCGATCACGTTTACATACAACTACTACAAGAGAAGCTGTGCCATGGCAATTGCAACGAAAACGAATGAATTCACATTGTGCAATAAGTTCTCGATGATATGATTGATCACATCATAGACCCCAGCTGGAAACTGTACTGGTGAGCGAATTTCCGCTGTCTGAAACCAACTGGCATAATATTATCAATGAAATTTCCAAATGCTTTTGTTCATTATTATACGGTGAACACAAAGAAAAGTGCACTAACATCATTGTATGGTAATTAAATCGAGTCAGTGCATCATTGTTTTGGTTGATTGTCAACACCAAGAACCAGTCACCAGATATAGATACTGATCATTTAGCAACTGCTGTTGGGTATTCCATAGATTCATGCATTGTGAATCATGGTTATCAGTGACGATATCTTGATCGAAGAAGAGAGGTAAGTTGGTGAAGAGACCTTGAATGGCATAGTCGGTGGGTGGTGATACTGGTGATTGGGTTAATGATTCATTTGAAATGTCGAAAAAACAATCCACAGTGGTCTCCAATGGCGTAGGCAATGAATAACATGCTTCATTTTCCAAACAATACCTAATAGGAGGATTGTGGAAATTTGCATGAAGGTTATCTGGTGTCACACTGATGTTGGGACTCTCCGAAGCAACCGTGGTTGGTGATTCCAAACAAGCATCTGAAAATGGCGATTGACCAGCAATCGCGGTTTTGTGACCTTCCTCTTCTAGCAATCGTGGGTTGTCATAGAGCTGTTCCATTATACGATTATTCTTCTCTACACGCGATGTGAACCGATCACCCGACCGGCGCATATATTTGCGTGTTTTCTTTCCTTGACGTTTTTGTGGTTGGTACTTGTAGTTTGGATATCTTGATGGATAATACGTTGCATTAGAATCATAAATGAGCCATCCCGATGTAGTCTATTGTTATACCTTTTTGCATGTTCATTTTTCGCTAGACGCGCTCGCACACGGTATGGTTCTTTCTCTTCATCAGGCATGGATTTCCACCACTTGGCAATGATCTTTGAAATGTCACGATGATTTGCTCCAGGGCATCGATCGATAATTTCTCTTTGTTTCTCGAGTCGAAATGCAAAGAAGCAATTCATGGGACGTGGAGCTTTTGAAGATGTTGATGCATGGATCATATTGAAGGAATGCGTTCGGGCAGTAAAAGTTGGAGAGAAAGAAGAACAACCTGATCAAGATTCGAAACAATAAGCAGGTGATACCAGCAACAGTGAAAATACTGTACAAATGGTACCTGCATATACACTGGTCATCTATCAGAGGAGCATATGTGTAACGCACGGCGTTTGACCATACCCGGATATTTGCGATGGCTGAACCATTCCCATAACTTTCACCTCTTGTATGTTACTGACAGACGCCTGTGCTCATGAATGTGTGACAAAGGTACCCCTGGATTGTTATTGGTCGATATGATACCGGTGCGCGCTTATACTCCTGTTTATGACATCCCCTTTTGACAATGAGCGTGTCGTTCACCCTATTAATGCAATATGGTCATCTTTGTTTGTGCCAATATGATCTCCTTGGTGCATCAAGAATGATGTGCGCCATGTGATAAGATAGACAACAACGCGTATCGTATATTGAGCAGAAATGTAAAGTGATCTTGGGAATAAGCAGCTTGGGATTATGTCAAAAGATCACAATCGATCCATATTTGGATCGTTATCTGTCGATTTCAAGGTTACATGTATGACATATCCTTTGCTTCGCCCACTATTGCATTGCAACCCCCAACTTCATTTTTTAGGAAACATAGAATTTTGTGCTTCCAAGTGTATTCCGAAGACAACAGCCTAGTTGCAAGTTATCAGTGGACTAAGATGTAATGAACAACGCAGAATAAGTACATGACGCTAGAACTGTTCATAATATAACCAAGCAATACATGCTTGATTACCAGCAATACTATTTATTCTTTGCTGAGTTTATGTATATATGGATATCTCTCCGTTGTCATATATTGCTCCTTCCAATAATTATTACCATGTTGGTCTCACAGAAGCTTGCATGATGCTGTAAAAAGCTTAATATCAACATCATACAACCATGATTATGTAGCGTTTCGAGAAACAAGCACACATGGATTGGATTGTATGTCATTGTCATTTTATTGAGTACTGTGAATCACACCCATCATTTTTAAAAGGCTTTTGATAATATGTGTAATATCGGTAATCTCCTTTATGTTGGTTGTATCACATGCAGTACACCCACGCTGTTCAAATAACTTTTGATCGACCAGCCAATCACATGTTCTAAAAGTGCTCGAGGTGAGTTGCCAATCTATCGATCATGGTTCTAGTCTATGGGGCATGTTGTTGTAAACAGTAGGAGAGTTTATTAATAATTCAAGGGCTACGCTTCGGTTGACTTGATGTATTCCTCATCGATGGTTGAGTAGCAGTGTCCTTCGTTCACTAGTTCGTCTACAACTTCTTTAATCCTTTGTTTATCGGCAACATCTTGAAGCTCCTTTGCAATTTGATCCATATGAACACCTGCTTCTTCGTGATGATATCGTTTCACCACCTCAATTACACGATCACTTAAGCTCTTTGGTGCTCCGTTGCCAGAATCGATTTGCATGTGGTCGCCCTGTGATACATCATTCAGTACGGTGATCATTTGCAAAGTCCCGATTGCATATTGTCGCATATACTTACTCCAGATGGCTTGGTAAGTTTAACATGGGATAGAATAGCTTCCAAAAAGTGGAACGTAACCTCGTTGAAGTCGGTGATAGGTCTGATAGCGAAAGCAATGCAGTTGATCCTGTTGTTGAATTGGTTCACTCGACCATTGACACGCACATATGACCCCTTGCTAGATAACCATATTAGTTGTTTGTCAATGTCATTGATCGAATGCTATTACCTAATGTCACTTGGTATTTCACTACCATCCGTGTTGGAACCTTCGTGCCAGTGTCTTACTTCCATCATGGCCGTACCATCTTCGATCGTATACTGCAAATTGGTTGTTGATGGGGATATATCTCTGACAACACCCACCACAGTAACCTGTTTGATAGATGCGAGTGAGTACAACATGGTTTCCTTGTGTGCAACAATAACTGAGATATGCTGTACCGAATTTATGTCCATGTTATCGAGTCTGAATACATTGTCGCTCACGATTTGAATATCTTGAAATTGCTTCACTGTAAGAGGTCGGATTGTATGTTCGTTCAATGTTCTCTGTAGAACCAAGAGAAATAGTCATTGTAAGTTAATGGGGTACTGCCCATGTGTTGAGATCGTTGTACCTTGCTTCCACTGAAAGAAGAGCCTTCCGAGAAACCGCCAGCATTGTCATTATTAAAGAAACCTAGTATCGCTGGAATGAGTATACTGAATAGGGTACTATGTCAGGATGCAATACTTACCACCTTCCATTGTCCCAAAGCCAAAAATAAAATATGAAAGAGTCAAGTGCGAGCATGTTGAGCGCAGCACAGACGCGTTTTGATTAGACGCGTTTTTCACTTCCCGAACGCGATATCCAGTCAATCGTACTGCAATCCCATTACGCTCTACATATGAATCCTCCAACATCTTTATTACTGCTGACATTGACGGTACCAACTGCATCTTGTATTTCTTAGTTGTGCCAGGTATCCCCAGCATCAGTCCTAAACTTCATAAATGGGCCATAACATGGCACACATCGAAAGATACCTAGCCAATTATGTGATTCATCAAAAAGCTGACAACAATGTAACCAGGTTTCCCCCATAAGAACCAATAACAACAGCAACTATAATGAGAATAGGAGAATAAACAATGAAAACTATGAATGGCCACGAATATCAGTACATGTACTAGCTCATACCAGCACGTGGCAAAAAAGACTCTCTACCGGGTGCTCACATAAATTGGGATCTGGTGGTGTAGGAAATCAAAGAGATACGATGGGCGAGGGAAGTGATGATGTATAGAGCATGATGTGCGACACATCTTTTCTAAACACAGTACCAACAAAAATTTAAGAATGATAGTAGCATCTTGTTGGGATGAGATATCAGTTGGGGAAGTGGTGGATTGCTTATTAGAGGACTCATTAGTGTGATGATGTGCATGCATAAATCAGTAACTGACGTGACCAAATTAGGAGAGGTGGCAAATGCTCTCAATGCATCATCATCATGAGATAATGAATCAGTCTCCTATATCAGGGAGTAATTTTGCTAGTTATCTATCATTTGCGATGAATATAAGAAAGCAGACACTCCTCCCAAGTAGAGATGATGTAATTATATGGTACCTATAAGCTATCAAAGTCCTTTTATACATCAACATGATATCTTTGGCACGATCAATCTCCAGTAAAGAGCTTGTTGTAATGGATGAAACCAAGCTTAATATTGCGATCAATGTTTGGTGAATCCTAACTAAGAACATGCTACTTTATTTCTCAAAAGCGAAAGCACGATGAGGGTCTTTTTTCATTGAGACGATGTTACTTTTGATAAACGTTGCACAGATGTACCCCTGAGATAGCTCCTACTACTATTGTTGTCAACTAGATATAAAACGGCTTATCCAGTATGTGTTATTGTTGTGGGTGGTACGTATGTAGCATAACAATAAAGTCCATGTATAGGTTGCTTGGCAATCTTAATAGAGACACTCGAATGTTATTCTTATCTCGAAATGCATCTGATGATCGCGATTTCAGCCGTAGCCATGGCTTTTGTCTTTCATGTTGATCAATGATTGAATGAAGGGGTGAATTGGATGCATCATCAATATTGATTATCCGCACCCATGAATCCAAAAGCGGAAGAAAGGTTGCTGCCTTTCATTTAGGCATCTTGCTCTTTTTCAGCTTGGCACAGTATCTATCGGCCGTTGCAGTTTTCAAAGGTGCTTTCTCCAACAATCAACTCAAGACATCTCTCAGTATTCTCATTGTTCACTCTTGTGTAAATAGATATTTGGTCGCATTTATTCTTCATTTGAAGTGTGGGGCTAATTCCAAGCACGAGTTAAAGAAAAAGGTACTCACACGCGCGTGTGTGCAGAATATTATACAATGACACTCATTTCTCGATTATAGGAAGCCGTTTCTCTACGCTTCAATTATACACTATGGCGTCTTCTCCAAACAACTCTTCACAAAATCTATCATCACCAACATCCACGAGGACATCCACCCAGACTATTTCTCATGCTACGTCAAGTGCAGTCTTTGTCGTCAATGCTTTGGAAAAGATCGCCAATACCAAGGAGGGGAGGAAGAATAAGTCTCTCAAGGAAGTTGTTCAAAACACACAAAGTGAGTGTTGATGTGTATATCATTACAGGAGATAAAGTCTTTAAACTCCTTTTCATTTTTAGCCATGTTGAAGACAGGTGGCGACCCTCCTGAAGGTCAAACTCGGTAAGCAAATTGAAGGCTAATGGGTGAAAAGGGTTGATAACTAAGATGAGGACGTGTAGGTCTACTGCTATCTTATCAGCATTACAGACGGCTATTGATACTCGCTCAGCCAATTTGATGACGATTGCACTCGATTGTCTTGGCAAATTCATCACATACAATTATCTGGCGGATATTGAAGATGAAGCTACCCAGTCGCAAGTGATGGAACGTGTAGTGGATAGTATCTGTGATTGTTTCATTGGCGAAGATACTGATGAAAAAGTACAATTGCAAATTATCAAGGTAAGAGGATAGAGGAGATGGATAATGATAAAATACTCATACAATATTGCTATAGACATTACTCGATGCCGTTTATGCTACGAACAATCCGGTACATCAATCGTCCTTACTCAAAGCAGTTCGAACAACATACAACATCTTCTTATTATCACGCAACAGTGCAAATCAGAACATTGCACAAGTCACCTTGACTCAAATGGTTGATCACATCTTTCGTCGTATCAAGGTCAATCCAACTGCTCCAAGTGTAACATCCATCAACGAAATGTCAACAACAGAGGATAAACGCCAGCCATCCAAAGATCAGGAACAATCAGCTAATGGGCAAGAACCACAGGATACTTCATTCCAAGAGCAAATCATTGTTGAAGCCAATATTGCACGAAGTGAGATGGATCGAAAATTGCCTGCAGGAAAAGCTAGTGATAATTCCGAGTTCTTGAATGACACAGCAAATGTATTCCAAGACGAAGAAGTTAGTACCCATGGCAACAGTACCTCCAACCTTCCTTCTGAAGCTGTTAAGCATGATGATGGATCAACTACTCAATCTGAGCCTGATCAGGCCGCACCAACTGAAGAAACATTGACTGAGGAAAAGAAGCTCGATACCACAGATAAAGAATCTGACGATGGGTATGTTTCTCTATTTGAAAGTGTATAATTAATCTTGCTAATATGGATACATTCTAGCGATGTTAGCCGTGGATCTTTCGAGAATGACACCATTTCAACCATGGAAACCGAGAGCGACTTGTATATCAAAGATGCCATTCTCGTTTTTCGAGCATTATGCAAGTTATCAAAGAAACCCATATCGTCAGAATGGTATGATACAAAGATCAAAGTTTATGCAAGTGTTTATTAATGTAGAATGAATATAGGGGAAATGATATGCGATCCTATTCAATGCGTTCCAAATTATTGTCATTGCATCTCATCTTGACGATCCTTACATCGCACATGAATGTTTTCACATCACCATCTGTGACATTTACAACTACGCTTCAAGATGGAAGTACTGCTGCTCACCGCGTGAATCCTTTCATTCAAGAAATCAAGCAATATCTTTGTCCAAGTCTTGGTCGAAATGCATTCTCAGTGGTTCCACAGGTGTTTGATATTACATTGGAGATCTTATCCAAGGTGGTGCAGGGATTGAGAGTTTATCTCAAGGTAAGAAACACATGCTACAAGTTGGAGACAAATCACTCATGGTAACTATAGAAAGAAATCGAGGTGTTCTTCCGCGAGATCTTTTTGCGTATCTTGGAAATGCGAACGGCATCGTATCAACAAAAGCACTCGCTACTCAAGGTGTTACTACGGATATGCAATGATCCCCAAACATTGGTTGACATTTATTTGAACTATGATTGTGATGGTGCATCCTTGGATAATATATATGAAAGGTACGAAAGGAGGAGTAGGCAAATGCGAAAGGATATATGTCATTAACGATGATCATAGAATGGTGAACGTACTTTCAAAGATCACAACGCAACATAATGCACCCAACAACCCAAAGGATCATGATACACACGCTTCCTCCACTATATCATCACCAGCACAAGGCAAAAAGTCAAAGAATGTCATGATTCCACCACCTCTTACAACTGATACCGTACAACATAATGAGAAGCAAGTCAGTGCCAACAGTCATTTATCTGAATCAGCCATTCGTTTTCGTTCTTTGGAATGTTTGGTGGCAGTGTTACAATCGCTTGTCAGCTGGTATGCAAATGGATCAGTCAGTGTTACGGCAGGTTCTCGTTCTGAGGATGACCAGAGTTCGGGAACAACACCACGTGAAAGTGAAGATACCAATGGCGGTAATCGCATCACCAATCACAGCAATACGTCAGGTGCTCGGTTGTCACCAGGAATCAGTGGCAATAACAATAGCAGCAGCAATGTATCGACACCACCGTTGGATGATCCTGAGCAATTTGAAAACTTGAAACACCGGAAGCAAATATTGCAGGAAGGAATAAGGCAGTTCAATTGGAAGCCAAAGAAGGGTATTCAGTTACTTGCCAGCAATGGATTTGTGGATATCAATGATCATCAGAATGTTGCACGATTCTTATTGAACACGGAAGGATTGAGCAAAATGCAGATTGGAGAATTCCTTGGTGAAGGGTAAGCATGACGCTGATTGTATATCATGGATTGTGTGAATTGACATTGATGTTTTAGTGATCCCGATAATATTTCCATTATGCATGCATTTGTCGACGAGCTGGAATTTACAAGCATGAACTTTGTCGATGCATTACGCCACTTGTTACAAACCTTCCGCCTTCCTGGTGAAGGACAAAAGATTGATCGATTCATGCTAAAGTTTGCAGAACGCTATGTTCACTTTAATCCAACTGTATTCGCTAACGCAGGTAAGGATGATCAACGATGGTAATTTAATTGTATTGATGCTAATCTCAAGTAAAATAGAAACTGCCTATGTGCTCGCTTACTCAGTCATTATGTTGAATACTGATCAGCATAATCCACACAACAAGCGACCAATGACATTGAATGATTTCATCAAGAACAATCGTGGTATCGATGATGGTTCGGATATCCCAGATGATCTACTTGAAGCCATTTACGATGAGATCCGGAATAACGAGATTAAGCTTAAGGATGAGGTGGAAGCTGCCAATGATGCTGCACTCTTTGCTGTTTCACCAGGTGGAGCACTCAACATTATGGGTATCCAAAATGCCTTAGTCAGTGCTGGTATTGCACGTGATGTTCGACGAGAAGCATATCAAGCTGCTACTGAAGAAATGGGATCAAAGACAGAAGCCATGTTTCGCAGTATGCTCGCAAGTCGTCGTCGTGCTGGCGAGAATGATACCATCACTTTCTACAGCGCATCGCATATCGAGCACGTACGACCCATGTTTGAAGTTGCATGGATGGCATTCTTGGCAGGTGTTTCTGGTCCTTTGCAAGAATCGGATGATCTTGAAACAGTTCAATTATGTCTTGGTGGCTTTAAGAATGCTATTCGTATCATTTGTCTCTTCCACACTGTTCAATCTGAGGATGTTGATCTGCAGCGCGATGCCTTTGTCACCACTCTCACCAAATTTACTTTCTTGACCAACTTGAACGAGATGAAAACCAAGAATGTGGAAGCTATTCGTACGCTATTGGAAATTGCAGCAGTGGATGGCAATTATCTCAAGGGCAGCTGGAAAGAAATATTATCAACTGTGAGCCAACTTGAACGCTTTCAATTAATCACGAGCGGTGTTGATCAAGGTGCTTTACCTGATTTTACAACCAAACGACAACCACAGTCTGCAAATAAGAGCTCTGTTGATTTGTCTCGAAGATCATCTTCCTTTGCTCGTAGGGCGCAGCGCACCAATACACAACTTTCCCTTACCGAAGAAGTTGCATCTGCTGGTAGCTCGCAAGCACTGGTGTTGGCAGCCGATAAACTTTTTACTGCCACTGTCAATTTGAACGGCGTAAGTAAACAGAACAGTGGTGAGAACTTGCATGAATGTTGACACATCCATATATAGAATGCCATTGTTGACTTTGTGCGGGCTTTGTGTGAAATCTCTTGGGAAGAAATTGTCTCGTCAGCGCATTTGGAACATCCTCGCATGTACAGTTTGCAAAAGCTTGTCGAGATCTCGTACTACAACATGAATCGTATTCGTATGGAATGGTCCAATATTTGGGCAGTACTTGGTGAATATTTCAATAAGGTAACAAGTTTGCTATAACGGTATAAATTTGGAAGCTAAAATATGTGTATTGTATCAGGTCGCTTGTCAGTCAAATTTCAATGTTGCATTCTTTGCACTGGATTCGTTACGTCAATTGTCGATGCAGTTCTTGGAAAAGGAGGAATTACCACATTTCAAGTTCCAGAAAGATTTCTTGATGCCCTTCCGTGAAGTGCTCGCTAACAATCCAGATGTTGCCATCAAGGATATGGTATGTGTTGATATCATCGATGCATATAGTTTCTCACAATGATCTTTACATAGGTCCTTCGATGTTTATCCCAAATGATCCTAGCAAAAGCGCAAAACATTCGATCAGGCTGGAAGACAATGCTTTCTGTATTTGCTACTGGTGCACGTGAAACATCAGGTTAGTATACAATGAGAACTGCTGATACACCCATGCTCATTGTAGTTATCATATATAGAATCAATTGTTCAAATGACATTTGACATTGTCCGAAGCGTAACAACCGAGCGTTTCCACGATATTGTTGCGAATGGCACCTTCCCCGATTATATCTCATGTCTAGTTGAGTTTGCCAAGAATAAGAAATTCCAAAAGATTAGGTAAGCACCATCATCGATTGCTCATAGATATATGATATTAATGCTGTTGTATCTAGTTTACCCGCCTTGGATATGATCAAGGATACGATACCACGGATGCTCGAGATCGCCGATAAGAATAAGACAATTGAGATCACCGATGCCCATGTATCAGGGCCACAAACAGTGCAATCAGGAGATGACTTTCTCGTCAAATTCTGGTTTGCTGTTTTATTTGGTTTCCGTGAAGTGACCATGAAGAGCGATGATGTTGAAGTGCGAAAAAGGTAAGACAATGATGAAAGTAATGGACAACAGCTAACGTGTGCTACAAAGATCATTGCATTATTTATTCGATACTCTCAAGCACCATGGTTCTAAATATCCTGCCGAGTTCTGGACAACCATTACACGTCAAATCGTATTTCCTCTCTTTGATGATCTCAAGCCCAACTCTGACCATCACCGACATATGACACCAGAGGATCTCAGTGTTTGGGTGTCGACAACAATGATCGAAGCTCTACGCAATGTTGTTGATTTGTACACGTATTACTTTGACAACATGAAGGGTATGATGCGCCATGTTCTCGGTCTCTTTAGCGTATGCATTACACAAGGTAAATGAAAAAAGAACTTGATGAAAGAAAATGATTGACTCATTTTTATTAGAAAATGATACGCTTGCTCGTATTGGTTGTGAATGTCTGGAGCAGTACATTGAAGCTAACGTGGACAAGTTCGATGGAGAATGCTGGAATTTGATTAGCGAGACCTTCGTATCGTTGTTTGAGAAAACGACCGCCTATGGCTTATTTGATGATACACAAGATCTTGTTGAAAAAGTGAAAGCAAGCAATGACGGTGCAGGCGCCGGATTCGAAATGCAAAGTCCTGATAGTGCTATCGCAGAAGTCAGTGAAGAGAGACAGCGTGGTTTCCAGCAAGTGATTGTCAAGTGTGTTTTGCAATTGATGCTTATTCAAACTGTCAATGAACTCTTGAGCAAGGATTCGGTGTATTGTGCTTACCCTGCTGGCCATTTGATGCAACTGATGGAATGCTTGGGCAAGTCCTTCCATTTCGCCAAAGAATTTAATGCGGATAGCGACTTGCGTATGGCTCTATGGCGATTTGGTAAGCTTTAAGAGAGACTTTTACGAGTAATGCATGTGTGTAACTCATAGATCAATGTCTACCAGGTTTCATGAAGCAATTGCCCAATTTACTCAAACAAGAGACATCCAGTGGTGGCTGTTACGTATCGGTGCTCATGCGCATGTATGCCAATCTCGAAAATATCAATGATCGTGATGAGTGCCGTGAGCAAGTGGAGCGGATATTGATCCCGTAAGTAAAAGTATCCAAGTTATCATTCTCTTTCTTAACCTGAAGGTGTTGTAGGTTGTGTAACGAAATCTTTACTTTGTATACTGAATTGGACCACGAGACGAAGCCCAAGAATATTGCTGCATGGACACCTGTTGTTATTTCAATCCTGAATGGATTGGCTCAGCTTCAAGATGAAGATGTATGTTATTTTTGGTTTGCCATGGCTCTCTTTTTGGTAATTGCTCATTTCGTTTTTTATGTATAGTTCTTAAAACACTTGCCACAATTCTACCTTGCCTCGGTCGAGCTCCTTGGACAAGAACATATGCTTCCGGAAATCAGGATGGCGTTGCGTACATTGCTTATCCGAGTGGGTAAAGCATACAAAATTACCCAGCAATAGAGTAAGAAGACACAGCCTATATACAAAACCATTCAATACGCCTCTTAACTTCCCATATGTATATTTTCTTTTAATGACGATGAAAATAAAGTTTAGACGAACAAAAATAAAGAGTTTGTTGAAGCACAAAATTCTCGTCTATATATAAAACAATGATGCGATCTAGGCTGCTTTCTTCCTCTTTATGTGTCGTGCAGCTTTTTTCGTTCTTTGTCTGTTCAGCCTTTTACCAATTGTGCTCGGTATCTCTTCGCAACAACAGAGTTCCATAAGCGTATCGTTGCAAAGACCACGCCATCTTAGCTTGGATGTTTATGCGAGGGGATATCACAAAGACGATGTCTTGGAACATTTTAGCACAAGCAACGGAGGCAAGTATGATGTTATCTAGCAGCTGGATAACATATTATAGTTGCTCACACGCTTGCTCTTATAGCTGTAAGTCCTTGCTGGAACTTGAAAAACACGCGTATTGGCTCATTCTATGTCAATGATCCCATGGTCAAGGTCACATTTTTCAAGGTAACAATCATTTCACGAGCCGAGAAAAAGGCATTCCTAACTTCAACCATACGCAGTCAAATGATTGTACCAGCACTCCTGCAGCTGTGTTCCGTGGTTCAAAGGACAACGTGTTGAAAATGCGAGCAAGATCCGTGTCTGTGCAGAAAGTGCGTTCAATTGATATGCTTTAAGAAAGTCCATTATGATAGTTTTTTCTTCAATATGCTTTTCTTCGTTATATTCCTAATGTCTGAAATAAAAGTACTAAGACTTACCACATGGGATCATTGCTAATATTGCGTAGGAGTGGATCGTCATTGTGTTCAAAAGGCATTATCACCAACAAGACCCATGTATATTCATCCTCCCATATGCATACTATTCATAGCTCATCTCAACTAAACACATTGTCACACTTGCATGATCAATAAATCGATTATAGATATTTCTACATTGACTTTATGCATCAAAGTGGCTATTTTTAAATTACATGTTCTTGCATACTTTTTACAACTTTGTCCACTTGTGCATCTTCAGTATTGGGTGACAATGGATTGTCTGTATCCATTCTAGTCTTGATCACCTGGAGGGCTTCTTGTACCGTCTTGCCAGAATCTAATGCACAATGATATAAGATCTCTGCTAGAAAACTCCACTACAACATCCATTGAACACTCACTATCGATTGAGCTGAGGAACCGTACAAGTTCTTTGCACAATTCATAATCTTCAACATCCATCGCCTTTTGTAGTAATCGTATGGTATCCTATTGATAGTATCTCGAATGAGCTTATATAATCCATTGTTATCCATAAATAGATATATGTGTACCTTGCCGCCAACAGCCAACGGTTGCATTGTTTGAAGAATAATCAAATAAGAGGTGGCCGTTCGTAAACGGTCGTCAGATAAGCACAGCTACAAGGTTTCTCAGTTAATATTGAGATAGCTCTACTTTTTCAATATACCGTCCTACCTCGAACAAATCCTTGGGTTCTCCTACTACTGAGAACAAATGTTCCCACAAGGCAACTTCGGTTTTACGAGCACAGCTGACAATGACATCCAGTGCATGAGGAAACTGATCCAAGAATTTGATGACCAGCGGTAATATTGGATCTGTTCAACATTGCTCAATTCAATAGTTCCATATAAAGCTGTATATCCATACCACGTTGATTTCGGTTTTCTGTTTCTTCTTCAAGCACCGTGTGTAACAAAATCTCGAGTGAATGACCAAAGTAAATGAGCCGTTCATAGGCACGCCCAAAAACGACGGCATCTTCCTCCCAGCTTTGGCGTAGTAGATGTTGCAATATGTGATGGATAAACAAATGTGTCTAGAGCAAAAGATGAAATGAGTAAAACAGGGCATTGTCGTGGGAGACATTATACTTACTTTGCTGCTCATCTTGTAAATCATGAATCCGAGAGATTCTTTGAATACCATGCCTTGCTCAATGCCAACAATGACACCCTTTTCTAATAACACAGCTATTATCGCATACCATTAGTCATCATGGTCTTCGATGTGAAATGGCGTCATTGTACCTACAATGAGGATAAAAGTCGAGTGGTATATAGATCGTGCCTTCATCGAGTTGTCGAATGCTTGGAATTCGCCATCTTGAGAATCCATCCATTTCCACTACTGACATTGAAGGTGATACGGGTTCAGGACCAATGTGATAGCCCAACGAGTATGGTCGACCAAGATTGGCTCTTGCTGCAAGAATACCAGGTGTTGTGGGAGTCGATGGTTCACTCTCAAAAGGATCATTAGAGAATGTGCTAAATCCGTAATCGTCTCCTCGCAGCAGGTTGGCAAACACCTTTCATACAACACATGTGTCATGTTACTCTCTGTAATGATCATTCTATTATTGGGCTTTTCTCCTTACCTTTACACCTTTTCCATCGACGATCCATATTGATGTGCAAAGGTTGGCAACACTTCTTCGACCAATCCAGTAATACTCGGTTTTATCTGAGAGAATATGTAGGTCGTATTGTGCTTGCGTATTGGCTTGACCGGTCAAATCGGAATCATCATCATCATCCTGTAAGAGTCTCGTTAGCAATATGTAACATACTCACATCCTTTCATTATACGACTTACTGGTATACGTGGACTGAGCATGATTAACTTGCCATCGACCAGTACCATGATGTGAGCAGATATGACATCGCCCAACGTCGCCATTTGATCTATACAAGTGTTAGACTCGGCATATGATTCTCGGGTGTAACGTGAATTTATGTACCTCCATTATAGCTGGTAAATAAACTTATGCCACGCACTCGTGATGCACGTGCCACAATGTTGACAAATGCTACTCTTCGGATACGTTCCAAACGTGCTATGCTTGTTGTTCCATTGCCATTCGATACTCCAGAATTGATGTTTTCGGATCGGATTTGAATTGAGTAAATGTTGAGTATGTTATCGGCAGTGTACACTAGAAGGAACGTGCCACATATACTGATATAAAGTGGCATACTTTGTAATGACTCGACATGGAGGATATAAGCATTGTCAAGGTTGCTATCTCGAGAATATAAGCGTAGCTACGAAGAAGAATGATGAATGTTCTTGTCACATTCACCCAGTGAAATTCAATTTATACCTCGTATATTTTCCCGGATGCTGGAGAATTAAGAACTTCGCATGCAGCAATAAGGATATTCTTGTACCATGCCATTCCTCCTCGAACAATAAAACTTTGTTCTTGTTGCTGATTCCCAAACATCTTCCACCGATTTGAAAATGTGTTGTAGTGTGCAAATCCTCGTCTACCAGCAATCGCAATAAATCGACCATCTTGACTAATAGAAGCATACTATTGAT
This sequence comes from Lichtheimia hyalospora FSU 10163, assembly GCA_025094155.1. NCBI lineage: Eukaryota > Fungi > Mucoromycota > Mucoromycetes > Mucorales > Lichtheimiaceae > Lichtheimia > Lichtheimia hyalospora. Next base: position 20,603 of record PTRB01000210.1, read on the forward strand.
ACGAGACAATGAGCAACGATAATGAAATCGATCTTTGAAAACATACGCGAATTGGCCAATGATCTGTGATATACATCGATGGATACTATGAAATGCATTGTTAATCCTCCAATAAGACTTATTGTCATTCCAACTGTACCAGCACTTGGGTCCATAAGGCAGCATCTGGGTCAATGGTCGTTGTATTATTCTCTTGATAGTCACCACCATAATTGTAGAGGAGAATCCGATCATCCATTTGTAAGAGTCCACGACGTGCATTTTCCTTCCATGTGATCATGTCAGATGATAATGCCAGAATATTGTATTTTCATTACTTACGGCATTGTGGAAATTCGTAATGGCTGATTTCGCAAAAGGAAGCGTGAACAGTGCGCCATTTTCTTTGGATGGATTGGCTGCATCAAGTGGGTGGTGTTTGCTCAGGATAAATAATTGATGATTGCCAGGTCCCCAGAACTAATATACAGTGATGAGATGGGAATTCAAATGATGTATCAATGTGCTTGCTTTACCAATCCTTGTACGCCTGCAACATATGCATCTTGACTCAATTCCGATCTATCAATACGAATCAGCGACTGTAGTCAAAGTAATCAATAGCGAGCATATTTACCCAAAATCATCACTGTCAGCCTTGGAATAAAATATGTCATCGGTAGCACTGATAGAGCATAAGAGATTGCCGTATACACTCCAAACTGCTAGTCCTTGCTTTTCAAAGCCAACAGCAATAGCATAGCCATCGGATGTCCAAGCTAGTGTTTTGATGGATGTATTGGATGATGATCCGCGTGCATCAGCAGGTGCATTCATGTCACGAGTTAATACATGTGAAAGAGTCGGAGTCGATGTATAATTGTGAGCCGAGTACACATACACCTTTCCACTGCATAATGTAAGTCGTTACTGATTTCGAGTGATAAATCGTAATCATTCATTTACCTTTGTGTACCGATTGCAATGAGGGAGAATTTGCCATTGACAGCCACACAAGTTGCTTGCATATCAGCTTCTACAGGATCCGAATCCATCCCATGAAAGCAAACACCATGCCAGGCAATCGATTCTCGGTATGATGGCATTATTGGCGAAGTAACATTCCCATTTGAAGAAGTCGATGTTGGTGATGATGGCTATAAGAATGTGCATGTGTAAGGATGGCAACTAGTATCTTGGATAAAGTTCAGCTTACTGTGTTGCTGCTTCTTCGACGTTGTTGCTTCGTAATATTCGTATTCTGCACAAAGTAGACTCGACCAGCATCTGTGATCCAGAGTGAAATGTTCATTGTCTTGTCGTATAAAGCTGATTCAATCTTTTCTACAATCCGAATTTAGTATTGTCATGCAGTGAATGGGTTATGTGTTCATGGATCGAACCTGATGATTGAACAAAGAAACCGAGCTTATTCTGTACTGATGTTTGGGTCGAATTCACTTCATGTGGGTTCCAAGAAATACATTGTATAGCTGCTGGTCGTTGTGTTGCAATAATAAGGGTGTCGTCGGATGATGTACCACTGAAAAATATTAGCATAGTATATATTATCTTGTCAATATTATCTTACCATGCTACGCCTGCATCCACTCGAATAGCTAATCGAAACTTGAGAAGCATTGTACGTGGACCACTGCCTTCACCTGGACCGGTTACCATGGCATGGTGTGAATGCGGAAAGTTAAATTCAAACGATCGCTGATCAAAGTTGAGGATAGCATAAAGTAAAAGATAATTCTTTGTCGTCTATAAAGTAGCTCCATTGTTAGATACTTTTCCCATCTCCATTATACCTTGTGCTTACCATAATGACCACAGAAGTAGCATCTGGTTTCCATAATATACTTTTGTTCTCTCCAAATTCGTTGATATGTTTTTCTGATCGATCAATAAATGATAATATTGTTGTGGGCTAAGAGTGATATCGATCAATACCCATGTATGCATGTTTATGCTGTAGTACTACCTTGACCGACCACAAGTATATTGTCGAGGTGGTGCAAGTAACGAATACCGACGCGTGAGGCGATGCAGCTACTTGAACAAGGTCGTATGTTTGTGGGAAATGGTTGGTTGATGAAGCATCGTCGAATGTAGCATTGGAGACATTTTCACGCAAATTGGCAACTGAAAGCTTGCTTGCTATACCATTGAGCCAATACATTGCATAGAGGAATAGTGAAGAGGAGCTGCTAAAGGAGCAATTGGTTGGTGGACCTGGACCCTTTGCTGAATTCGAATTAAGGCTGTATGGATTGATTACCTTGTTACCATGCTACCATCCACCTGTCAATACCTTGATACCGCTTAAATAGGATCGATAATATCAACATGAACTGCATCATGTATTTCAGATTCATTAAAGCATACTTCTTTTATTACTTGGTTATTTCTGATGCATCCAATCACTGGCCTGTTGCCATTATAATAATAATAATGATTGTGTGTACGCACCTTGTGCAGCTGATCACGAGAACGTTTATTTAGACTGGTACTGGACCACTCGTTTCATATTTTTCTCTCTTTCTTCCCTTTTTCACTTTCTTTCCATATTCAGTTCTTTATCCCATGGATTCTTTTCTTCATCCTTTGATGGATTTATATGAATCAGCTAGTCTTTGGAGTCTGATTGTCCTTGAGTTATCTGTATTTGCTCTTTGTCTCCATTACGTGTTACCACAAAAGCATCGCCAAGCAAGGACCGTCAAGTTGGCTGCACCCCCACAACTGGTGTGGAACACTATTCTTGACATCCGACGTTATCCTTCTTGGCGATCCCATGTAGTCGGTGTTCAATCTCTTGATGGTCTTCATTTTTTGGAATATGTTGCAAGAACACGACAACATCTTGTTCAAAAGCACGTTGGTGTCGTGGATGATCCCACCACAACTCCAGGCACCACCACCACCACCACCGCTGCTACAGGCCAATTCAAAACACGCGTACGAGCGATTGAAATGACTAAAATCAATGACAATACGCTAATCCGAGTTGATCGAGCCACACGTCACAACATGCGTTTATCATCTATTACATCCACCTCTAACATCAAGTTGGGACCACGATCATCATTTGAACGCGAATGGGAAATTTATATTCGTATCAGTAGTACAGGTCAACATACACTCTTGACTTTGACAGAGACAGTACGAAGTGAAGGGTATCTTGCACGATGGCTTGGTCCTATTCTAGGTTTCCATCGCGTATCACAACGTTTTCTTTTGGATTTGATGCATGAAGTCGATCGCTTACAAAAACAACGCGTATTACAGCAGCAAAATCTTTGTGAATCACCGATAACTTTGGACAAGAATGATTGGAAATGCGGGGTAGCTGCATGATAAGATTCTCTGTATATAATCCTTTCCATAACACAACACAACCCCTCATCTCTCACTCACTCACACACTCTCTCTTATTCATTCACTCATTCTATGTATCTTTACCCCTCTCTTTATTTCCCCCCTTTCTTTCATCCACAATCATTAATGATATATAAAGATAAACCAGCATTATATTATAATCATTGTGCTACATATCATACTCCAAATGCTCATTGACATGATGATTAATTGCTGGATCATCGCCTTCAATCATCTTGTGACAAATTGGACATTCCTCTTTGCGTACTTTGCCACTCTTTTTCAGATAAGCACTTGCATCTACGGTCGGTCGTTGTGGCATATTTGGCTGTTGTTGGAATTGCTGAGCACCGGGGTTATTGGTAGACACACCGAAATTTTGGGGAATAAAGACATTGGATGGATCGTATGCTTGTGGTTGTTGTTGTTGCTGGTATTGTGGAAAACTGGTGACTCCATTATTGAATGAACCACCACCATATCCAAATGATTGGGTAGGATTATAGAATGAGGAGGGTTGTTGCTGTTGTTGGAAAGAAGGCTGTTGTTGTTGTTGCTGCATGAAAGGATATGTTGTAGTAGTAGTTGCAGGTTGAGAATAATTGAATTGCTGTGGTTGTTGATTATTCATGGGTTGATAAAAGGATTGCTGTGGTGGTTGCTGTTGTTGAGGAGAATAATAGGGTTGTTGTAATGGTTGCTGCTGTTGTTGCTGGGTAGAACCGGGAAGCGTGGTATCTACAAGTAAGTTGCTATTGCCAAAGTTGGAAGTGGATGGCATTGTATTGCTCTGTGGAAACTGCCCTTGCCCAGAAGGCATTCCTGTGTACATGTTGGCATTTTGAGAACGAAATGGGTTATTGTCCATTAGGAAGATTCAAGAAAAAAAGAAGTAAGGAAGCCCCGGAAAAGCCTTGGCGCAACGAGCTCACAATGACCATTCCTAGCGGTATCAGAAATTGCACAGCACCTTGTCCAACTGCATGGCAGTTATTCCATCTGCCATGGTTGCACCACAACACATCATATCAAACAAGTCTATTCTGTCATTAGAACACACATCAACCCTTTATTGTAACAGAACCACATAAGAGTACACCACTACATACATATTTGTCACGTGATACATTGAACTGCGTTGCCTAGTTACAAGTTGTGATGCTGTGTAGTTGTATTGTTTCTTCTTGTAAACGTATCATAAGCTAGCTTTACTTGTGAATATAATACAGATGATATAAGTTGAAGAATACTAGCAGTATAGATCTAGCTGTTAGCGATGTTGTTGGTTTACTTTATGGGATCGCTGTAAAGTCGGCCCGCTGAATGAAATATAACTATGTATGGGTGCGGATTTACGGGTGGGTTACTCTTTACTACTCTTATACCATGTTGCGATCGTGTGTTCGTGCGTATTCGACTACAGTCGCATCACCATTCCGGCTTGCTGTTGTAGGCAGTGGTCCTGCCGGTTTTTATACTTCACATCGACTATTGAAAGAGCATCCCAACACACAAATCGACATGTTTGATAGTCTCCCTGTACCTCATGGTTTGGTGCGTTTCGGTGTTGCTCCCGATCACCCCGAGGTGAAGAATGTCATGAGTACCTTTGATCGTGTTGCCGAAGACGATAGGTTTCGTTTCCTTGGCAACGTTACTGTGGGCGATTCGGTAACTGGTGTTTCAGTCCAAGAGCTTCAACAACACTATGATGCGATCTTATTCTCGTATGGTGCCAGTCAAGATAGACAACTCGGTATTCCCAATGAGGATGTTTATGGTGTGGATTCTGCACGTGCATTTGTTGCTTGGTACAATGGTCTTCCCAACTTTGATTCAATCCAATTCCCTTTGGACTCGACTGACACGGCTGTAGTGATTGGACAAGGCAACGTGGCACTTGACGTTGCTCGTGTTCTATTAAGTCCCATCGATGAGTTGCGTAAAACTGATATTACTGAATACGCCCTGGAGGCTTTATCCAAGAGTAAAATCCGCCATGTTCATGTTGTTGGTCGTCGTGGTCCATTGCAGGTAAATCCAATATGATATATGAGATGACTTGGTATTCAACTAGTCAAATATTTTTCAGGCATCATTTACATCCAAAGAATTAAGAGAACAAATGAACTTGCCAGGTGTTGTCTTTCATGCAGATCATGAGTGGATCAAGAACGAAGTTGCAGAAGCACAACCTGTCATTAGCAAGAATCGTCCCTTGAAACGACTCATGAGTATCTTGGAGAAAGGATCAGCTACCAAACAAGGAGATCGATCATGGAGCTTGAAGTTTTTACGCAGCCCAGTCGAGATTCTATCACAAGACAATCAAGTGGATGGTATTCGTTATGAGATGAATCGTCTTGAAGGTCCCTTTGATCAACGTAAAGCAATCGGCACGGATACTTTCGAAGATCAATCATGTGGTTTGGTGTTGCGGAGTATTGGATACAGGAGCATTCCAATGCCTGGTATCCCTTTCAATGAACGTCAAGGCAGAGTACCCAACTATCTCGGCAAAGTGTTGACAATTGATAATCAAGAGGTGCGTCTATAAATGAACAAGGTGATGAGACAAAAAGATTAACATTGCAATTGTATATAAAGGTACCTGGTATGTACACTGCTGGCTGGCTAAAGCGTGGTCCTACTGGTGTGATCGTGTCCACTATGAATGATGCATATGAAACAGCTGATACCATCGCCTACGATTTGAAACAAGGGAAGCCCATGCTTGAAAATTCACACAGCGATGGTGCTGATGGATTGGTTGAATTATTCAAGCATCGCAATATACGACCTGTTAGCTATGCGGAATGGAAGATCATTGAACAAGCTGAATTTGATGCTGGTCACAAGCTCGGCAAACCTAGAGAGAAATACGCAAAGATTGCAGATATGCTAGCACTCTTAAATTAGACGATTTCATAGAGTTTGATAACAAGTAATAGACACTATCTTAATTGAAGCATCGCCCATATGATAATACATCAATGTTCATGCCAAATGAATGTCACTCAAGATCGAATTCAGAATTGCAATGCTGAGTTTTTGCTTGAATGCCAATTTAAAAGATAGCTTGACAGTTGCATATCCATATGCCTACAGCAGTAACAGACATCTCAACGAAGCTGTCACCAGGAGTTGTTGATTATGGGAGATTATCACACCTAATTTCTTTTGTCTAGGCTCTTTACTAATAAACAACTCCCATCATTGCATCAGCTCAAGCATGGTCTTGCAGGAAATTCACACACGAAAACACATACATGTCATGCTCCAATTCGTCTATTGTATCTCTTTGATTGCTCAATCGATTATAACCCAAACATATTTGACTCATTTCTGCTTTTTCAATGTTATTCTACGCTCGTCTTTTTTGTTGTCATTGTGATATTCGGCTCGCATAACGTAGTAAAACGAAGTTATTGTCGCAGATGATGATATCATATTTCTTTCGAGCTAGGTACCTGTCGTGATATAGTCACAAAGTCTCACCTGCTTGCAACGGCATGAATGCCTGTACTAGGTGTATTTGAATATTAAGGATATGAAGAGAAGTGTCGAATATACCGAGTATGATATAGATCAAGAACCCAATTACGGATCCAATTTGCCATCAATATCCCTTCCGCGTTGAATGTGCTGAAGAGGCGAAATTAAAAGAATAAGTATAATATCGATGATGCTGCAAGAGCAAGGAATCTGTTACTCATTATGTAAACAACCATGTGACTTTCTCTACTGCATTGTTCACTCAATCATAAATGCAATGTATTGTTACACCAGCTTCATGCATAGGACGACATTTCCTCCTTCTTGACATTGGTCTTTACAAGATCATGCTAGCATATTTTTAATTGTACACACTATTTTTCTATTTCAAGTCAATGACTATCTTGTATCTGATTTCATTATACTATATCCAATCCGCTGGCTCATATATGGATGTCACTTGCATCAAGATGTATATGGTGTTTCATTGTTTGATAAGCTTTTTGGACTCATCAACGATACATTGTCTTAATGGTTCTGATAGTTGAAAGATGCCATTGGATGTAACCAAACGATGTGTTGGCATTTCTTGATAAGTTTCTGGTTGGATCACACCATTGTTGACTAGGACGGTGCCAATGATATCTTCTGGGTATGGAATTCTTCCCCAAGGAGGAGGATTGCGCTCATCTGCAATATGCAACCATCTAACATGGTTTAATGAGTATCCTATTATCCAGAATAAAAAACAAAACTTACCCTTCCTTTTGCCATTCAGCAAGACTTTTGAGTGTTGAATCATTGACCTTGTGAATATTATGCTTTAGAACGTTGGTCATAAACTCGATATATCTCGGATTTTCGACAAAAGTCTTCATGTCGATCGTTTCAGGGGACCATCCAATAATCAAATTGGGATAATCTGTGATTGAGTTGCTGCTTGGAAGATCCTGACTTGATAAGAATGAAACAGCAAAGGGTCGTGTCGCGTCTTTAGGCAAAGAGTGCAAGTGCAAGTAGGGTTGTGCTGCAATAGTCGTCATTAGATTCATGGTTAATGCTGCATGTTGAATGTCTTACTGGAAGAAGGCTTGCTGGTATTCAAACGACATGATGTCGAAAAAAGACGCGCTGTACGAAGGAATGCATTGCGTTGCAAGAGCATTGTTGGGTCAAGAATAAAGAATAGAAAGTGAGGTGGGTAGTCACGAGTGTGTTGCTCGGTCGGGAGATTTAGTTGGGCAGCACATAATTGTTCACTTACCCTATGTCCCAATGCTGTTATGAATTCAACAGAGCAGCCAAGTCCTTCACCATTACAGAATCAATTGGACGATCACGACAATGCGACTCCTAATTCACGCGATGAACCTACCAAAGTAAGCATACAATGTCAACTGGGAGTGAGAATCGAGCGAGTTTCTTAAACAGAGAGTTAATAATAGGTAGTTGAAGCGAAAGCAGCTGTCGTTCTCTTGAAGCATTCGAGGATATTTACCAACAATGAATATGTTCAATGGCGACTTAAAATCCTATTTCAACCTTTGCATGACAAGGTGTACGAAGTATGCATCAAAGATTAATTTGATTGATACTAGATTGACTCACATAATGTAATCTATGTTTAGTCAATGCAGTTTCTTTATCTATCCAAGAATCGCAAACCTATTTGGAAACCCGATGTACATCATGGTATGAATGAATATTCCATTTTGATTGTTAATCATTATCATTCAATTATAACAACATTATAGACGTTGCCAACACTTCACCACCATCCCATCATCATCATCATCATCATCATCATCACCATCATCCTACCGAACAAAGTTCATCATCATCATCCTCAACATCATCCACTGAAGTTTATGTATTATCTCCACGCACGAATCTTATGACATTGACATACGAATATCGGTTGGTGTACATTGTCGATCTCAGTTCTAGCCTGGCAACTGTTGGTAGTACAACCCCGACAATTCTGCTGTCAGGTGCATTTGAAAGGTCAGATCAAGATTTAGTTTGTGTCATGATTATGTGTAACCTAAACAATATTTTATAGTTTGCGTAACTCTTTAGAAGGAGTGGTTCAACCCTTTGCATTACAAGTATCAGCAAGTGAAAAAGTTATTGTAAGTCATGTCTTAACTAGTATGATTGTAATACAAATTAATTGATTGAATCTATGCAGCTGCGACCTATTCTCCGACTCTCAGTGATGGCTGATTGTTCTCAATTTGCATCCAACATCAATGTTATACCCATGCTTGCTGAACATCCCACAATGCGTGTCTTTATGCAAAACGTCTTGATCAATCACAACAATATCGACAATGTAATATCAGAGCTTTATTCTCAATTTGTTGCATTCCAAAGAGACACAATGCGCTTTCGTAGTTTACTCAAACGTAAACGATCCAACTTTGGTTATGATCTTGATGTGAGCACTAGTCAAGATGTTACTATATTGGATACGACTTCATTGTCTGGATTACAATCATCACGACCTGATACACCTGAAAGCAATCCACCATCAACACCACGTGATTTCCATCGTCCTACAGATCCATCTCGTCGAGAAGAAGGATATCATTCATCAAAACGAGAAGTGTGGGGATTGGGTAAATCAGGCGCCAACCTTTCTCGTATTCTTCACGCTGGTCACTTTGCATTGAAATTGTTACCACCGGAAGGAAGTCCACAACTCATCCTTATCACCGATGGTGCAATGAAATCGAACGTTCATGATAACACCTTTGTACGACAATTTGCCGATGAAAATGTGACCTGTCATGTTATTCAAGTGGGATCAGCACAAAGCTTTGTTCCTGGTCGCAACTTTGGTTTTGTTCCTGACAATGAAATCCTCCTTTTCCTTACAAGAGCCACCAATGGATCATTCCTTTACTCTCATCAATGCACCCCTGCTACAACATATCCAATTTATCAAGACGATCAAGAAATTGCTTCCTTGTTTGATGATCACAATGAAAGCACAGATCAACACAATGTGATGCAAATCGTACCAGCATCCGACACGACAGTTCCTCCACCCAATGAATATCACTCTCGATTATTGTTTCATGAATCGTGCCTAGCACCTAGAAATAACGACACACGCCTCCAATCCCATGATACAGTGGATACAACAAGAGATAACGAAGCTCTATATAACTTTCCTTGGGATCCATATGCCAAACCACCACAAGAAGCATTACGACTACTTCGCTACAGAGAATATCCTCTGCCTACTGAATTCTCTCATATCATCGCATCACGAGCACGCGAAGGGTTTTCTTTACATTCAGTATCATTTGACGACAATAGCGGCATGAAACGTTCTGACGTTGTAATGCAATCCTTTGATGCACCCGATATCAGCTCAATCAAGAAAGAACGAGTTCAAATCGTCATGACACTTCAATGGCAACCCAATATTGTAGTCGAATACAGAATACGAGCCACTTGGTTACCAGCTATCATTGGTCCAATGAAGGCAGAACAACGCTTTGTCCCAAGCACCATCTTTTGTCGTGCAAAGGCACCACGTGCTGAGATCTTTGTACGAACAGAAGCCGAATTTGCTCATATGCTGCAAAACTGGGATGTATTCAGAAGAAGAGCACAAATGATGGGTGTTGTCACAGGCGCAGCTTACGTGGGTGACGCATATACAGCACCATCCTATGCCAAAGCGGAACGGCTTAAAAACTATCTCAATGATATCTTTGAAGGCGATGAAACGCTCAAGTCTGCTATTAGTTTCAACACCAAATATCTTTCAGCTATCAATGGTGCATCACAATCAACCGATCCAGCACAACAACGGCAAGCGTTTGTTGAGAATTTCCATGACTTTTGGGAACGACTTAATGAAACAGAAGGACGATCCAGGACACGCAGTTGGTACGATCATGATAATATCGACCTGCTCATCGGAGATGTATCACCTTACATGGCACCCAAATTGGCATCCACGTACAATCAAGACTTTGTATTACATGTCGAAGCAGAGATATGCGATGAACTGGAACGTGTACGGCATATATTGCAGACTACATCCGACTTTGAAGGCACCGATGGCACATTTGTACGGGTCTTGAATCGATTCAACTATGATGGTGATCGACAACAACCACAGGACGATAGCTTTTCATTGAGCCTTGTGTATCCACCTTCATTCTATGAAATCCGTATACGACGTGAATACGGTCGTCTTGTGTCATTGAGATTTCTCTTTTTCAATATGGATGTCCAAGCAAGGAGGAAAAGTGTCAAGCACATGCTACATATGCTACAAAGATCACAAGAACCTGGGACATTAGTCAACACGATTTGTCAACGACCCTTTTCACGATTGCTTATGAGAGACGAACAACATTTCGAGTCGATCCCAGTTGATAAAGGAATATCGATTAGTAATTCAAGAGCATGGTACTTGCCAGTTGCTCTCTGGTTGACAAGTGAATATATTGTGCGCGATTATTTACGACATATGACATGGTCCTGGCAAACTGATAGTCATCAAAACCAATACCATAAAGACCACAAGATGATGCCTATTCATGATCTTGCATTTCAATTTCTTTGTCAAGCACGGTTGGATCAGGTAATGTGCTATAGCTTGAATCACTTATCCTTTTCACTCATACATAATATGCTTCATTATGTAGGGCTATCAATTGGTAACACCGAGACCTGACAGCATTCATTTCTATCAAGAGATCAATTTGCCTGGGAGTGATGACCATGAACCACCATGCGCAGTGCAATACTTTATTTGGAAAGATTCAGAGACTGGCAAAATCACAACCGAACTATGGATGGAACCAAGTGTAACTCAAGAGCAATATGAACTTGTCAAGATATGGACCGTGGAACCAGATCGAGAGACTATATCACAATTGGTGACATTTGACCAGATCCATGCACTTGGCAGGTCCAAAACGAAGGAGGATTTCAGATCACAAGATGCTATCATGGCACAGGACGCTACAATCATGATGATGTTGCCACAGTTATTTGATGTTGTATCAGTACTGGAAACGAATGCATTCGTTGTTACATCTTATCCCAGCCCTCGCTTCCAAGTGAATATCAACACATGCGATACAAGTGATGGTGGCAGTGGTTATGATCAACTCTCTGATGCAGTTGACAATATATCTATGGCGCACACCATTTGCTTACGACCTGACAACACTTTAAATGCTGCAAAAGAGAAACTGGCTGATCTCGACTTGGGTGCTCAAAGTTATGCTTTATTGAATTACTTTGTCGAGGGTGGATTGAAAAAGGTGTCCGATGGTGAAATTGCTATGGAGAGCCACAAAAGGAGGTCCGATTTCTGGCAAGAGCTGTCAAAAGCCATGTCAAGAAGCATGGGCCATAATCATGCTTCAGGATTTCGGCTGATATCCGATTTATGTGACACAAGATGCTTTGTCAAAGTCTTTGATCCACGGTCATTCGTGATTATCCTTTTCCCAACAATGGATTCTATCATCAAATATCTTTCTGAAAACAATCACTCGCCAAAAGATGACAACGTCACTGCTACAAATTATCATCACGTTGATATTGTTGTATTTGAATGTGTTCGACAAAAGCCTATCAAACCTAGCAGCAAAAGCTCCCAGGCTGTCGCCTTGCAAAGTATTGCAAGTTTACAAGAGGACGAGGATGATGTTAGTGTCACCATGAACAAGATCCATTGGCTTGTGCATGAAGAAGATGGATTAGGCATTACCATGAGACCCCAACTCTATGAAGGCTATTTCAAACGACGAACTACTACAACACCACAACTTTCCGAAAGAGCTCTCAGAATCACCCAAGATATCAAACGCATCTACTGCAGAAGCTTCTTTCGATCATTCTTTACTTGTCTCTTGCGTGATTTTACCGTCAACAAGGATGATTTGGGGATGGTGCTTGATCTTTGCGATGAATCGAGTATGGAAATCGATATTACAGACTTTATCAATGTCATGACTTTGCAACGACAAGAAAATGAACTGAGGTAGATATCCTTTTCTTTCAAATTATATAGTATGCTCACAATGATATTCATAGTGTTCAGCATGAGGAACAAGTTCAAAGACAATTCAAGGCCGTGTTGCAGCAATACTTTGCACCTATACATACCACTGATGGCAAGACTTTGAATCTATTTTATTACCGCCCTTCATTTCCCAAACCAAACACCACTGAGATGGGCAAGAATGAAAAGATTGCTTTACTTGTGGATTTGGTAGCATATTCGCAGATACCCCTTTTGGCACGACTTGAATGCGTATATACGAGAGCACGAGGAAAGAAGAATGATGTTGCTACCACACCTATTACTTCGCTCCCAATGTCATTCACTGGAAAAACTCAGCAAGGAAAGCAATTCAACTTTGAACCTGCCACTCAGGATGAAGCTAGCTGGTCACCCTTGGTTTCTGGCGACGTGACAGCATCACTTCATATTGTGTGCTTGAATATGCCACGGTCTTTGGATGAAGATTATGCCACTACAGATGCAACGCTACCCCTTCAACGAGAGTAAGATTATCATTTATGCATATAAATGACATGTATACTAAGTCTATTTTTATAGATCCCTAATTCATTCAATGCGTTCGAGACCCACTCATTTTTCTTCACTCACACGAGACCAGCAAGAAGGATTGGCCGAAACTGAAGCACGAATACGATGGCTATTGACTGAAGAGACACTGCATGGATTATTGAGAGTGAACGTGGTTACCAAATCGATTCTACGTTATGTTACTCGTCAACTGGATCATGGTAGCATTTTCGTAAAGTTTCCAACAGTGGTGAATGTACCATTCCAGTTCGTCAAAGATCCTAAAGAAGGACGCCAGCTCTTTATGGATGAACTTGAGAAGCAAGGCAAAACACCGGGAAATTATCAACTACAACGAGTGGGCGATTACTTTTATGTAAGCCGGGATGCCATTTACAACATGTCGGATGAAGAATTACTTTCTACTACACCCGTTATGACATCACCCGTTGATGAGACACCCATTGTCAGTTCCAGCTCATCCTCTGTAGAACATGACGACTTGTGCCATGGATTGGGTATCAGCACACTTGATTCAACTGACGATACGGATCCGGATGAAATGTTAGCAAATGATTCAGACAAAGTGCCGTTCCAGAAGCGACCCCTTTACTGGTTGGTGCTATATCCCCAAGAGGATCATATGCGGATCTTCTTTTATTCAAAGCTACAAATACATTTGGATGTCATACAACGAGTCAAGAACAAGCTTTTGGAGGTGCAAGATACAACCAACCGGCTCATTTTATTGAGAAGTTTACAAGAAACACGCATCTGCAGGTAAGCATTTCATTGTGTTGCTGTTGGTCTTTGTTCTCATTTTTTTTAAAAAAGCAAATTCTTGGAACCAATCCCTGAGAATGACCATGGCTCTTCGGACGATGATGATGATGATGATAATGAAATCGACAATGCTACATTTACCCCTGGTCAATTTGGATGCCCTATTGTCTACACCAAACGATTCCCATTACACTGGCGTCTTCAACCTAATGTTGCTATCAAATATCTAACTGCAGATGTCTTGCGATTATTTGTTGTTCACAATCGTCCCCAAATGTTTGTTATCGAACGAGAAAGCTCGATTGTCTATTGCAAGATCTTTGAGCAAGAAGTTGGTACCTGGATTGAAACCGAAGGAGAACCACCGACCATAGTTACAAGTTCTCCTCTGCCAACCAAATCTCCCATGTTGACACCTATTGAAGGCATGACACCATCCATGACAAATAGAAGTACTACTGGATCTACTATTGGTGGCGAATCAGCACGTGAGCTGGTGCTACAAGTACATGGCATTGATCTTCCTTCATGGATTGAACAAGAATTTGTGGATTTATTGGAGAACCGGTTAATATCACATATCACCCTGAATGAAATCCAACAAGTATTTCTTCGCAATCCTAATACCAAACCTACACCAGCAGTAAGTATTTATTTTATGGAGGAGGATCGATCTGGGAAGAATGTTATTGCTAAATTACTACTATTAATAGGATGTGCGTTTCATTCTTCCTTTGGAAAAACTGCCTAGAAGCAAGGAGGTGTTTGATGTGCCCATTCTGGTGAATGATCCAAATACCTTGATGTCATTTTTCAAGCAGGCCATCTTGATGGATAGCATCAAATCACTGGCTGGACCCTACGTCACTGACATTGTTGGCTTATATAACCGGGAGCGATTTGCTATTCCCGAGGATAGGTAATATAGAGCAGGGATAAAAAGGATATATTGACAGATTACTTACTCCTGCCCCTTTTTTCAGGGTGTTGAAAAACGGAGAATGTTGCTTTTACTACAATTGCACACAACGCGTTCCAGGCTCATCGACACCCTTGGAACTAGCAGCTGGTCAAGGCATGGCAGGCATTTGCATAACAGCTGTCCCAATCCAAGATACTGAGCGAGTTTCACGTGCTACCACTATGGATGTCAACCCAGAACGTATCAAAAATTGTCTTGAAAAGGAATTCCGAGAATCGAGTGGCTCGGATATCAGGAGCTCATGCAAGGTGTGGATCGAAATTTGGACTACAGGATCAACCGATGCGGATCCATTAATGCAGTATCTATACGAATGTTTCCGCCAAAGCCTATGCGACTACTTTATTGAGAAAACAGTAACTGTGGACTTTGGAGCAGCATTACTGCAACGAGCACTTTTATCACCAGAAACGAAAAGCGTATCCAAGATGATTCGAAAACGCTTCATTGATTCAATCCTATATATCCTGCAAAAAGCTGCACAGTGGAAAAGTTCAACAGTGTTTTCATTCGAACAAACGGTGCGTGTAATGCCTTGGGCTATGGATGATATCTTGGATTACATCAATTGTGAACTTTGCAATATCGACACAAATCTACGAATGACCGTTGCAGGAACACTTGTGGATCGACCTGATAGTTGGGAATTATATCAAGGTCAAAAACGATTACAGGATGGATTGAGAAACAATATTCGTCTTGTTGGTATCAGTGGATTAAGCAATTTCGTGGAGAAGCTAGGCAATGTAGCATCCGATGGTCATGAAATGCGACGTACTAGTGTGGCGAGTGATCGATCAACAGGACAACGATCACGACGCAGCTCAACCAGTTCACATCACTCTTCCAAAAAAGCTAGTAGCAAGCATGAAACCCAAGAACGCTCTCGATCATCATCAAGATCCATATCTGGAGTGACCAGTCGCAGTTCTCGACATGGTCTACGTGCGGATGCCAGCAAACATTGTTTCCTTATCCTTCTTTTGGATGCTCATAGCATTTGTGTATATACATACAATTGGTCTGAGAAGCAGAGTACTAGCATCTTTGAGAACATCTTTCGTACTGTCAACCGCCAAGCGACTCGCAATTGTGTGCTGGATAATATCTTACATCAAAAGATTGGGCTTTTTCATCATACTGAGCCTATAAAGAAGATTCTGGATGATTACAGTACCGTGGCAACATGTCCATCTTTGCAGCAACTCTTGGCAGGTCATCATTATCTTACACCCCACATCCATATGCTTTCTCCAAAACATCATCCCAAGCCAAAATCCATGGTGACCACCACACCAACAAGTGATACTTCTAATATCAAAACGACATCACCTGAAAGCAATATGACACCTATATCCTCTACAAAGCCATCTCAGCAGCGACAAGCATCGACTTTTGAGGAGCTCACTGATGTCATCTCATATGCAACGGTGTCTGACAAGAGCAGTGACATCTGGCGTGTTAACGATCAAGAAAATGATACAGCAACAGCATCAAACAAAGCGATTATGCAACCAGAAACAAGTGACATTGATCGTACATTGACTGGTTTAACTGCTTACGAACAAGATAAACACGACCATGATGTACTTAAACGACACGGTATCAGCTTTTTAAATGCGCTAGCATATCGAGCGAACCAACATGTCCTTCAAGAAAAGACACGTCAAGTATGCGTCAAATGGAGCCGGCATTATTATGATGCTCAAGGACAACATGATTATGCTTCCACCGAACGAGACAAATTAACACGAGGAGATATTCAAGCCATATTACGTTCTGCTCGAGTGTTTCATTATTGTCGTACACCACTGTTGTTTTCACGATATGATGAAAAGTGGGAGAATCTGGACGATGATATGGTGGCGCGTGATTTGACTGTGGAGTGGTATCGCAAAATGCTTACAACGCTCGTTATGGATTATGCACTGTACTTGGAAGGTGTACAAATGCGCAAGGTGGATGTCAGCACAGATGTTGATGGTGGAGAAGATGACATTCAAAACTTTTGTGCAACCCAAAACTTGTTGATCGATTGCCAACCACTCTATTTATTACGTGTTGTACATGGAGGATCTATCATGGGCGAAATTCGACTCACAGGAAACCATGTATCAGTCACTCTTTACACATTACATGGGCAATATGGTCGATTAGCTGATACGACAAAGATGCGAACTCATGAGAATGTGCGTCAGCTTGAAGAAACATGTGGACGATTCAAACAACTGATCCATATCAATTCATTTGTGTACGATTTTCATCTACGTTATATTCAACATTTGCTCAACAATGGCAATAATACAAGCGATAACCTTCAGCAACCAGCAGCAACATTTCATTTGAACTTGCTGATTGTACTACGACAGTTCTGCGCAGTTCACAAACGACCAGCATCCTATGCACGCAATCGTGTGATCCATGGTTTCTATCAAGTGGCAGATACTATCAATCGTGACAAGTTCTTTGATACACTTTTACAAAGTGCACCACGACATGGCATGCGACCTATAATGGTTCGAAACAAATCAATGGGTGCTGCAGTGACAAGCCATGATCTTTCATTTGTATCTGAAGGTGGACGAGCTGGCATGTGGAAACATACATTAGTGATATGCCCTGCAGAAACTGCTGATGATGGATTGTGGCTCGAATACTTTGTTCTGGTGGTATATCAAGGCGAGAGCAACCCAGAAATGCTTGTCAAGAATGGAAGTGTCAC
Organism: Lichtheimia hyalospora FSU 10163; assembly: GCA_025094155.1. NCBI lineage: Eukaryota > Fungi > Mucoromycota > Mucoromycetes > Mucorales > Lichtheimiaceae > Lichtheimia > Lichtheimia hyalospora. The sequence goes on from PTRB01000210.1 coordinate 38,522, forward strand.
TCCCAAACCAAATGCAATCATTGTGGACCCTATCGATGCAATGCTACTACTGGATGGCTATACCATGGATGATATTGTGACCAATGCAAGGGATAGGATGGATACTATTGTGGCAGAGGTATATATATCACAGCATTTGCTATTGATCAAATACTTATGGATTTTGTGTAGGTGCTCATGTTCTGTAAACGACACAATGACTGGAGTGAATTATATGAAGCCAACTCAATAACGCAACCTGGTGCAGAATCAGCACGATTGACCAAATTGCTGAGTGAATTCGACCATATTGATGTGCGACAAGTGGATCAGAATATGATATTCTCAACTTTGGCATTGGATTGGCATCGAATATTTGACTTATTGACGGTGTTGCTGCAAAGAAAAAGCGTCAAGGATATCCGTGATAGCAGTGGTAAACGACATTTACTGCTCTACAATCATGGACGATATATGGATTTCATGATCCATCTTCAACTGGATTCTTCTGCCACACATATTCAGGGATGGATGGTGAGCCGAGAAAGTAATAGGGCGTCACCTGTTGATGGAGCAATGCGTGAACAAATTGCAAATCTCGGCAACACACTATGTCATATTCTCTGGATGGAGACCGTAGACCCAGATCGCTCTTTTACCCCCGTATCAATGTAGATTTTTTAATCTATCGATCTTGCCATATTAAAAGGGGATGTTAGGGACACCCTTTTTGGTTGGAATTTATGCACGTGTACCAACTTGATCATGTATATATTATTGTTCCTTTATTCATTATCTTGTCTTTTTTTTTGTTCCCTTTTACCTGCAGTAGAATAAACCATGTACCATGAGATGAAGACGTGAGTGACATGTTATAGCTTTATTGGATGATGTGTAGTGTCTAACAAGATAGAATCAATGCATAGGTCAAGTGATAGTCTCTATGATCATGTTCGGGATGACATTCAAAACTCAGGTCGATATCTACGTTATGCACCTTCCACCGAAACTCTTGTTGCACACATTGATGCACGACGACAACGACCTTTACGTAAATACAGCAGTCGCGATGTCATGACTACGGGTGATGACACTTTTCCAAGCAGCCTTTCAAACGATACATTGGTGGAGCACCATGGCGATAGTTCCAAAGTGCTTTCGTTACGCAACATTCAGCAGATCTTTGTACGATTGACCAACAAGTTTGGCTTTCAGCATGACAGTATGCAGAATATGCTTGACCACTTTAGGGTGATGCTTGACTCTCGCGGATCACGTATGCCAGCATTAGCAGCACTTCACTCTCTTCATGCTGAGTATATTGGAGGACCTGACGCCAACTATCGACAATGGTGTATCAAAACAGGACGCACACCTCAAACAGCTCAAACTGACAATGATCGCATTCACCAGCTTGCACTGTGGCTATTAATATGGGGTGAAGCATCAGTATTACGCTTCTGCCCTGAACTTTTATGCTTTATCTTTCAATGTGCATCTGGGTGCAGTATATTGAATGAGGAAGAAACCAAGGTGGCACCTGAAGGCGATTTCCTGGATACCATTGTGACACCACTTTATACGTTTCTACGCGACCAATCCCAGCAACGTGAACGAGATCATGCAAAGATCATCGGATACGATGATGTCAATCAGTATTTCTGGCAATCGTGGATCGATTGTGTCGAGAAACATCCATCGGAACAACACTATCAGATCTTACAACAAGTCGAATGGAAAAAGATCTTTCACAAAACTTACAAAGAAAAGCGTTCATGGCTTCATTTACTCGTCAATTTCACTCGCATATGGATCATACATGTGGTTCCTTTTTGGTTCTACATTAGTGCAAATGCTGATGAATTATATGGCGATGACGAAATGCCAATGCGATTATCAGTGGTTGCCTTGGGTGGTACTTGGGCTGTATCTTTGGTTATGCTGGCCAATATTGTCGAATACTCTTATGTTCCATGGACATGGCGACGATCTAAGCAATTGATGCGACGTCTTGGGTTGCTTCTTCCACTCTGGTTACTCACTACTGGTCCTTCCGTTTATTGTGTGATATTTGATCGATCAAGCCATTGGTCCATGTTGGTATCCATTGTACAACTGTTGATCAGCATTTCAATCAGCATTTATTTCGCACTTGTTCCAAAGGCATCTTCCATTTCACTTGATGATGCTGTCATGATGGGTAATTTCCCACGACTCAAGCGTGCTGACCGGTATATGTCCATGGCGATTTGGTGTTGTGTTTTCGGCTGCAAGTTCCTAGAATCTTATTTCTTTGTCGCTCTCTCATTCAAGGATCCATTACGTGTTATGCTGCGTATCGACATTGATCAATGCAATGATAGTCTTCTTGGTGGAAACATGGTGTGTCGCGTGATGCCTTATGTTTCTCTTGCATTGATGATCATCATGGAACTGGTGCTCTTCTTCCTGGATACATATCTCTGGTACATTATATGGAACACCTTGTTCTCAGTGATTCGATCGTTCTATCTTGGAGTTTCCATTTGGACACCATGGCGCAATATGTACTCGCGTTTGCCAAAGCGTATCTATGCCAAGGTCCTTGCAGCTGACGAAGTTCCCAATTGGAAGCCAAAGGAGTTATGCTCGCATATTTGGAATGCATTTGTGATTTCAATGTATCGTGAACACTTGTTGTCACCAGATCATGTTGCCAAGTTACTTTATCAGCAGGTATGTCATCGTGTATAATTAATTTATATGAAGATACTAATAGCATGTAATAGATTCCTGATCCTGACAACAAGCGCACCATCCTTAAACCACCAACTTTCTTTGTCTCTCAAGAGGATGTTGCATTCAAGACCGAATACTTCCCACAAAAGAGTGAAGCTGAGCGACGGATGCAATTCTTTGCACAGAGTTTGACAACGCCTATGCCTGAACCACTGCCTGTTCCCAGTATGCCAACATTCACCGTTTTAACGCCACATTATGGAGAGAAGATTCTGTTGTCACTAAGAGAGATCATTCGCGAAGAGGATAGCAACACACGTATCACGTTACTCGAATATCTCAAAAAGCTGCATCCATTTGAATGGGAGAACTTTGTCAAGGATACCAAGGTGTTGGCAGACGAGATTATGGTGGATAATGAATTGGACAAATCATGCACGAGTCAAGTAGCGGATGATCTTCCATTTTACTGTGTTGGATTCAAATCATCAGCACCAGAGTACACATTACGTACACGTATTTGGGCATCACTACGATCACAGACATTATATCGCACAGTCACTGGTTTCATGAACTATCATAAAGCTATCAAGCTTTTGTACCGTACCGAATCCCCGGAATCTTGCCAAAAGGAGAGCGAGCTTGATGAGATGGCAAATCGCAAATTTCGGTTCCTGTTGGCTATGCAACGCTATCAATCATTTTCTGATGAGGAAAAAGAAAGTGCCGAGTTTTTACTCAATGCCTATCCCGACTTGCAAATTGCATATCTTGAAAAGACACCTGATGATGAATATTACTCTGTATTGATTGATGGCCATTGTCCAGTTCAAGGCGAGACAAAGGAGCGTGTACCAAAGTATCGCATTCGATTACCAGGCAACCCTATTCTCGGCGATGGCAAAGCTGACAATCAGAACAATGCGCTTATATTTTATCGTGGCGAATACCTGCAGTTGATTGATGCCAATCAAGATAATTATCTCGAAGAATGTCTAAAAATCCGCAATGTGCTTGGCGAATTTGAGGATGATGTGTATGATCCCACTATCTCACCTTATGCTGAAAAACCTGAATCCAGTCCAGGACCAGTAGCCATTGTTGGTGCAAGAGAATACATCTTTTCTGAGAACACTGGTGTGCTTGGAGATATTGCAGCTGGAAAAGAACAAACATTTGGTACCCTTAGTCAACGTATCATGGCAACCATTGGTGGCAAGGTAATACACATCATGATTCATCATATGAGAAAGTATAATTTATTCACATATCAATTTGATATAGCTTCATTATGGTCATCCTGATTTCCTGAATGCTGTTTTCATGACTACACGTGGTGGTGTCAGCAAAGCACAAAAGGGATTGCATCTCAATGAAGATATTTACGCTGGTATGAACGCCTTTCAGCGAGGTGGAAGAATCAAGCATATCGAATACTTTCAATGCGGCAAAGGACGTGATCTCGGTTTCGGTTCAATTGTCAACTTTGTCACAAAGATCGGCACTGGCATGGGAGAACAAATGCTGTCACGTGAATACTATTATCTCGGCACACAACTACCTCTTGATCGGTTTCTCACTTTCTACTATGCACATCCTGGCTTTCACATCAACAACATCTTTATCATGTTATCAGTCCAAATATTCACGCTGGTGCTTCTCATGTTCTCTGCTATGGCCATTCCCTTAACCATGTGCGAGTTCCACCCAGATGCTCCTGATGATGCACCTCTGATACCTGAAGGCTGCCACAACTTGATACCTGTCATTGAATGGCTCAAGCGTGTTGTATTATCAATCTTTGTGGTTTTCTTTGTTTCTTTCTTGCCCCTGTTCTTACAAGAAACAGCCGAACGAGGTTTCTTACGTGCATTGACACGTTTTGCCAAGCATATGCTTTCATTGTCACCCCTATTTGAGATCTTTGTAACACAGTCTTATGCACATGCAATCCTTAACAACTTATCATTTGGTGGTGCACGTTATATCGCTACCGGTCGTGGATTTGCTACATCTCGAGTGCCATTCTCACTTTTATACGCTCGATTTGCTGACACAAGTACATATCTTGGTGCACGCTGCTTTCTGATACTCCTCTTTGGTTCCATGGTGATCTGGATCCCACACTTGATATATTTCTGGATTACAGTAGTAGCTTTGATCCTTGCACCATTTGTATTCAATCCGCATCAGTTTGCTCTCACGGATTTCCTTGTCGATTATCGAGAATTTCTTCGATGGCTATCACGTGGCAACGGCAAATCGCATCAAAGATCATGGATTGATTATTGTCGCTTGACTCGCACAAGGATTACTGGTATCAAGAAGGATAAGACACAATTGACTGGATTGAGCAAACGACCACGAGCACAGCTCTCTGTCATTTTCTTTTCTGAAATTGTGATGCCGGTTATGCTTGCAGCTGTGTGTTTATTTGCCTATTTATATGTACGAAGCTTTGATCCACATGATTCTACTCAACCAAACAATGGACCAAGTGCATTACTACGGATTGGTGCAATTGCTTTTGGACCTATTGCTCTGAATGCTGCGATAACAGCCGGTCTCTTTTGTTTATCACTTGTCAGTGGATGGATGGCATCGTTTTGTTGTGGTGTTAAGTTTGCAGCAACGGTGGCAGCAATTGCTCATGGATCAGCAGTGGTTATCTTTATCATCTTTTTCGAGCTGCTGTACATGTTGGAAGAATGGCACTTTATACGGACATTACTCGGCATGGTGACAGTTGGCGCAGTACAGCGAGCACTCTTTCATGTCATGACGATCTTTTTATTGACACGTGAATTCGAGGAAGGTCAAAGCAATGAAGGATGGTGGACCGGTCGGTGGTATGGTCGAGGGGTAAGTGTACTAGTTACTTTATGATATATTGCTACAGATATTAACAAGGTCATTCTATAGCTTGGATGGCACGCCTTATCACAACCACTACGTGAATATGTGTGCAAGATTGTGGAGATGACCTTGTTTGCTACGGATTTCCTACTTGGACACTTCATCCTGATGTTCCTTTTTATTGTATGCCTGATACCCGGTATTGATCGTTGGCACTCCCTCATGCTTTTTTGGCTTATGCCCAGTCGACAAATACGTGAACCCATTTATCCACTTTCTCAACAACGGATACGTCGACGAACTGCTGGATTGTACGGCTTATTGCTTGCTGCCATGTCATTGCTCTTGCTTGGTCTCTTAATAGTCCCTGCCGTACTTGGTCCTCGAATGGACCTGACAAGCAATATTTCATTCCCTATTTGATCCCATATACAACCAACTGATAATAAATTATCTAATATACCCAATCAGACACGACGTATGTATGAGCTTAGAAAGAACGAAGACCGTGATTAGATGTTATTGATACAGGTTATAAAATAAAAGGTGGTAATATTCTAATATACTATATTCTGCCTACTATTACTAACTCGATGCAGAATGACCATGCCTTGGCAATGATGGATAGTGTATAACTAGCAATGTTGCTTGAGAGCGAGAACACACAATCATTATAGAATATGCTCCTTCTTCACTAAGCTGTGCTCTGTGTCGCATTCTTTGAAAGCAATATGATGAACTTTTCGTGTTACAGTAAAGACATTGCCCTTGTTTGTTGTTCATGCGAACATGGTGTCGAAGGTATTCCATAAACACAAGTATACATACATCGTTGCTTTGTTGAAATGTGTCCCTTAGTTGCCGTTGCCATTTCCAAACTAGAATCTCTCCACTTCTCTCATTTCGCTTCATTCCAGTACGTGGTGATTGCAAATATAAATGTCGATTGCTGTGAACATTTGGTTGGTAGAAACAAGCAACAAGTATAATGTTGAATACACGAATGTGTGATTCTCATTCCACTTTCCACTTTCCACGCTCCAATGCAATGCATGTTAAATTTAACTCCTCATTCACACATGTGATAAGCCGAGTAAAAAGCCAGCACTTCTGGGTTTAAGCGGCACCAGTCATTTTGCATTCATGCTTTATTACCAAATTACTCGTAATGCACCTTCCCAAAACCAAGAAAAAATTGATCATTGAAATCTCCTACCGTTTCTTAATTCGTAGATACCCATAATGGCTACACTGCATTCACCTTCCTTTTTTGGAAATTCTAAACCCTATCACATTCAGACCGATCTGTTAAATAACAATTCCTCTATGGTCCAGTGGTCAGGATCCCTGTCTTTCACACAGGTGGCCCGGGTTCGATTCCCGGTGGGGGAAATTTTTGCATTTTTTCAGTCAATTTGCTATCACAACCTACTTTTTGCATTAAGTACCTTTGAAAGAGCTTCTTGCAACGCATCGATTGATACCAGTCTTGTGGTGAACAACCAACTTCTTGACAAACGACAGTCAATTTACTGCAACGCAACATCATTGCACGACTTTGGAACCTTTAGACACATATTTTCCAACTTGTGCCTGAGTG
>PTRB01000211.1:0-45422 GCA_025094155.1 Lichtheimia hyalospora FSU 10163
CGTTCATTGTTGTCATATTGGTGTTGGGTGTGTTCATCGAGCGATTACGTTTCTCAGCGATAGGCACGGGTAGTTTGGTGTCACGAGCACCAGCTGTACGTTTCTGTACTCGTGCCTGACCTCTGGTGGTAACCGTTCTAGGTTGCACAGATGATGTGGCTTTTGTCACCTTGATAGATAGATAATAAGCTTGTGGAACAGGCGTGCTGATTGGTCGATGTTAGAGTTCTTTCCGCGGGATGAAAAGTATATAAACCGGCCAGGGTTATCGCGCGTGGTTCGACAATAGTCTCCTGCTTTGTGTAACAAAGTTAAAGGACACGAGCTGGGATCTCAATCCTATTGGTCAATGTGTGCATAAAGAGGAGCAGGGTATGTGTGAGCTGAGCTGAGCAGTGCTGATCCGCTTCCTTCTCTCTCTACCTTAACGCGTTTCCATCCATGCATGCATTTCGAAATGCATGTTGAAACTTGCTGTTGTTACTGACAAACACTTTGCATTAACATCGTAGTGAATAGTGATAGGCAGTGAGTGGTGTGTGCTGCGTTGTAGTCAAGGTGAATTGTCGCTGTTCTCTTTCGTTGCTATGCCGCTCCAAGCTTCTTTGTACAATAGATACATGCAAATTCCAATGTTGCATTCAAACTTGTTCCATTAACGTTTTACTTGATTATGCTCAAGACTGATATCGAAGTGTTCGCTCATTTGGCGTAGTTTGTGCTTCTCATGATCTCATTTCGAGCAAGCAGCAAGGCCCTTTATGTTGGATCTTGAACGACGTCCACTGTAAAATGGAATGGTTTTATAGGAAAAGACAAGTTGAATGAAAATAATGAAAACTGGTTGGCTTATTGTGAATGCTAATAAAGATGGTGTTATAATTGAATAGTGTTCAGTAAGCAACCAGGTCCTTTATGTTGGCCTGTATACCACACATGTATCAGGAATGATGTTACATGTTTGAAAAGGCAAATAAAGGGGAAACGATGAAAACGGGTTCATTGTGTGCTAATAATGATGATGGTATGGTTGAATAGTGTTCAGCAAGCAGCAAGGTCCTTTACGATGGCTCGTGTACCACTCGTGTATCAGGGGAAAAAGGGAATGGTGGATTAGGTTTGAAAAGGCAAGTAGAGTCAAAACAATGAAAACTGGTTTATTGTATGTGCTAATAAAGATGATGCTATGATTGAAATCGTTTCTTGGTCAGACAATGCAAATTTGGACATGATCTCTTTGGGTCCGACTCCCAGCCTGTATCAGATATCTTGCGTGTTTGGCAACCTGCAAGGAGATGATTCTTTGTATTTTTTATTTTGAATCATGTTACAATGCAACCATTGTATTAGTTGTTGAGAGTATTCTAACTAATGAAGATATATATAACTTGTTACTTTCATGCTACACAATCATCCCACCCCTGCTCTTCATGATCATATACATTAAGAATCTCTTCCATTGATTGCTATCCTTGGGTCAAGAGCTAACAGAAAGAAAAAGGATCGATAATTGACTAGTATTAGTGTTTATATATGGCTGTTGTATGCGGGGTTTCCTCATGCCAAAATCACAGGTTGTGTTAAACTTGGCTCTGGAGCAGTATCTTTCTCACTTGCTGAATTTATCATGGTGAATATCTAAAGCATATTGCAATACACACACGCGTTTATTCACTCTTTTTCATGGTAGCCTGTGACTTATATCCCTACATTAGTAAACGACAATGGTGAGAATCGAGCATTCGCAACTACAAAATATCGAATCGTTGACAGGAACTTTTGATCAGCACACGATGAGGAGATTTGGTCCGTGGCATGGAGTAACAAGGCCAATGTGATTGTGAGTGGTTCACTCGATGCATCGGTCAAGTGCTGGTAAGTTTGACTTTTTATCCATGGTCTTCTTTTTATTCACATGAAACTCAGGGACGCAAGTACTGGCGAGTTCAAATACGAGTTAAAAGAACATGCGTTGGGTGTCATGTCCGTTGATACACATGGATCAAGTATGGGCTAACCATCGATATAAATGATATTGGGAACTAAATGAGTGATGGATAGGAGCGGTTACTGCTTCATTAGATGCTATCATTGCTATCTGGGATTTGGAAAACAATGGCACACTTGTCAAGAAGATTGTCGGTGAACCAGGTCAGACATGGAGCGCACGCTTTAGCCCTGATGGAGAATCGATTGCAACAGGCTCTCATTCTGGCAATATTCACATTTACAATATCGAGACCGGAGAGAAAACGTCCACATATGCTGCAAAAGGATTCATCATGTCACTTGCTTATGTAAGTATCATTGTTCTTCATATAATGAACATTTACTCAAGGTGCTTAAATTATAGAGTCCAGATGGTCAATTCTTAGCAGCAGGTGCTGACGATGGTGGCATCTATGTATACAATACTGAAACTGGTCAATTGGCACATACGTTTTCAGGTATTCAAAAACATGGGGTGATTTGATCCCGGTGGCTGCTGACACACATACATAGACCATACCATGGCAGTACGATCATTGACTTTTGCATCGGATAATCGAACTTTGATTAGCGGATGTGACGACAAGTGTATTCATGTATACGATGTAGAGCATGGTCAGCTTGCATCGATTTTAACGGGTCACACAAGTTGGATCTTATCCGTTGCAGCAAATCCCGATATCAGCAAGCAGCAACTTGCCAGTGGATCTGCAGATGGCAAGGTCAAAGTATGGGACTTGGGAATGCGATCGGTTATCGAGACACATGAGGGTGATGAAGGCGAGGTAAAGTAGGGAACAATGACACTTTATTCTTGAATACTCATTGATATATGTATACATAGGTTTGGGATGTGGCATGGAACCCAGAAGGCACAAAGCTAGTATCCGTATCTTCCGACAAGACCATTAGATGGTATGCTAGTAGTGGTTCATCATAGAGATCTTTATAAAATACATTTCATTTCTTTGGGGATAAAAAGTTTATTATTCTCGTTTGGATTCAGTGGTAACAGTGGGTGTTTCATTTGTCCAATCCATACGATTGCTCTCTTCTTGTTCAGGCACATCATCTTCTCTATCTAATAATTGGATCGTCATCCTATGCGTTTCAGTATTCTACAAGAATCAATGAGTCAAAAGATATCCAAAGAATACAATATGAGAACTTACAAAGTTGATCCGGTATATATTTTCATCATCCACAATTTGTTCCGCCCGTTGTCGATATGTTGCTATGCTTTGTGGACTTGTTGTATCTCGGTTTTGATCGCTACGTAAAAGCTCCACCAATTCAACGCATTTCTCCTCCATGGTCACCACTTGCATCTATGTATAGAGCAGATAAGCATATGTGATCATTCTATTGTAAGCTAGAGTAAAAACATACCTGCTTGATGATCGAATGGACCAGTCTGTCAATTGTAAAGAGGACATAGGCTTCAGTAGCAAAGAGGTATCGTGCCTTCTCTTCAAACATGGTTTGGTCAATATCACCATCAAATAATCGATCAATGAGATCCAGGAGTGCATTGTAATAGCCATTGGATGTATTGACATCTAGAATGAGGAGGGTGATCAGCAAGAAATACGACTTTATGTATCACATACGTACCATCAAATCGGCTACTGTACAGGCCAAGTTCCAAAGCAATCGCATTCATCTTTTTGCCCTTGTCAGGGTTATTCCTCATTTCTTCATCCAATCGTTTCATTTTGGCGAGACGTTCATACATCATCTGTAAACCAGTATTAGATATACTTGTAGCATGCCTTGTAGGATGATATGTGTCGTCATACCTGATATAATCTAAAGAAGCAATAAAAGGCTGTATTGCAAAAGAAAGTATAGATGGTGCGACCTTCTGAACCAGGAGCAGTAGCAGCTGCAAATAAGCGATCTCCTCCTTGAGTACTATGACCATTGGGATGTTCGAGTTCTTGTGGTGAACGTGCTATTGTTTCGTTATGCGTGACTGAATCCAATTCATCAGCTGAAGTGTCTTCACGTTTAATAGCCTGATCGGATGGTGTACTCTCCTGATCTGTGGATCGATTCGTAGGTGTATCATTATCATCAGCAGGTGTATTTTTTCTGTTCTTGGTCAACACATCGCGTAACAATTGAACAGATACATCCGTGTCATCTGTGCGTGATCGACCATTTCGTTTTCTCGTATTTCTAGAAGGCGATCGACTCCGATCCCGCGGTGACCGACCGACATCAGCATCTGATTCTTCTGTATTCATGGATTGTGCATCATCATCATCTTCTTCATCATTGTCAGATTCAATCTCCATGCCTTCAGGTACGGTATCCTCCACATGGAAGAAGAGTGGTATAAAGATCCGCATGAATATTCGAATCTTGCTGCGATCGTTGCTGTTGAATCCATTTTGCTTTTCAATGTATGAAAATATCACTCGAGTAACGTCCTTGAATACATCCGAATCACCAAACGAGAATCGCAATGGATATTTCTTGTTCTCATTGTCGTGCGTCGAAGCTTCATCATGTAATGTCTCAATCTCTGCTACAAGCACCTTGCCACCCATTGCTTTTCGATCATTCGTCTTGAAAGAATGTCCTTGATAATCCAATGAACGGTAAAAGTTCCTGGCATCCATCTCACGCCATGTCTTGTTACATTCATGCTGTATTAAATATACATGTGAGTATCAAACATCCATGTATATGCTATTCCTTTATATTACCTGGACTTTTCTCCACTCCTCATCCTTTTGTGTAAGTCGACGAAGAAGAACTGGCACGACGCGAGCAGGATTGTTGTATAACATTTCGATCACTTCCAAACCACGATCCTCTTCGTAAATCTTTTTGATAATGCGTTCATAAATGGTCACAGATTGTCCACCCAGACCAGGCTCCAATCTGAAAGCACTCTTTTGCTCAGGTGTCATTGTTTCCAATTTTTCAGCAATTGGCTCCAGTAGCGCCAGAACATTCAAATTGGCATCAATGTTGAGATCATAATCATATCTATACACTTTAGTTAGCATATGTATATAATATAAAAATAAACCATTCTTACCTTTCTTCCTCACAACGATGCATGGCTTCCTCATATTGATTCTTTTTGGATGCAACAAATCCACTGTCCTCACTTGCCCAGATAGGATGGGATACGTATTCATCATTGAGCACTTCCCAGCATAATTGATCACGTCCAGAACATGGTTGATTTTGCCACTGTAGATAAAGGATCATGTCAATATCGAACTCCAATCCATGTGATTATCTTTTTTTTTTACCTCTTGTGACACCAGTCGATAACTGGGACTTGAATCCACTGTAGTACATTGATTGAGATCAGGCTTGGGAATGATGGTGGATGGTTGATCAATGGTTTGTTCTTTGACATCTACTGCGACTGTATTCTTGAACCAAGCAAAGAGATCCTTATCTGTGCCTAAAAAGCCTTCTGCTTGCTTGAACAAGATATCCACATCAATGATTTGTTGTGTGAAAAGATTGAGCAACTTGAGGAATTCTTCATAAGATGGTTTGTTGCCGATATGCTTTCGAATCTGATCAAATAGTTCCACATCGTCATTGGATACGGTAGGTCGAATCGGATCGTAATACGAGGATGCTGGAAATCCTTCAATGATTTCCTCTTCCACTCTTTGTCCTTTGGATCGTTTCCCCTATACACAAACTCGATCAGTTATCCCAATCCATGCCACTCTAACAAAGATAACATACCCCTGCTCGTTTCTTTTTGCCAGATGATAACATTCCACCCCCTTGTGACATGCCGTAAGGACGCTTCGAACCTAAACATGATCCAAGTTATTCCTTATCCTACGCCATGAATCCGCTCACTTTCATGACTTACCCATTGAATACGCATCCAATTCATCCAATAACTCTGGCGCAGGTTGTCCAGTGATTTCCGGTAAAAACTGTTTGAATTCTTGCAAGAGATCGGGTGCTCTGTTGAAAAGATATTGCACATGGGCATAGACCTAATAACATGTGAGCTTTCATCTCCTTTGAACACGCATATCCAATAATTTACCTCTTGAATAGGCTTCCTCTCTTTTTGGTATGTTTGCAATATCTCCAAAAACTGCTTGTATGTGTCTGGTTCATTTGCAAAACGATTCTGGATTCATTGTTTTAGTCAAAGAGTCCTATGTCAAAGAGAATTTTTTAAGCTTGCTTACCTTGATCTTGTTGACGTAATTGATGGCATGATTAAATTCTACAGGTGCTCTTCGTGTATGTGCAGTGCCATTGGTAGTGGATTGATCTTCAGTTGGATGCATCGAGGATGTATGCGGGGCTGATCCTGCAGGTAAAGGTGGACCTGGTCTCCTGGATCCAGGTAAATAAGATGGATGATGATGAGGATGATGAGGATGATGAGGATGTGATATAGATGATGGTGGAATGGTAGATGCTGAAGATGCAGTAGTAGTTGTAGTAGTAGTAGTAGTAGTAGTAGTAGTTGCAGTTGCAGTAGTTGTGGGTGGACCATGCGCTGTTGATGGCATATGACCATAAGGTGATTGATAATAATGAGGTGGTGGTGGTGGTGGTGGATGATGATGAGATGCTTGCATTGGGTGTAACATTTCATGAGGACGTTGTCGTGGATCCATTATTCCCATGGTTGCATTTGTACGTTTCAGTATTGTTCCTGCTGGTGTTGTGACCTTGATCATATCAGGTTCATTTGGATCCATAGAGCATTCAATCCGATAACCGGGGGGTAGAAAAGTATTGAAACCAGAAATCAGTTCGGGATGACCATTAAAAAGAATGGATACTCGTTCGATCACACCTGGTGTATCAATCCTATCGTGCCACATGTTAATATATCTTCCTCTTTTCCCTATATAATAACTTACGCTTGACTCTTGAAATCCTTCATGATATCCAAAAACTGATTATACACGTCAGGACGCGAAGAGAATTGTACTTTAACTTGATCCAAATAAGTCAAAGCATCACGAACATTAAGTGGACGATAGTTGGTGTTATCATTATTAGTCGATGGAGATTGTCTTGGTGAAGAAGGTGATGGTTGACGAGTAGGTTGGGAAGTAAGTCTTGGGACCGTTGTTCCTGAAGGCTGTGTACGATTTTCCACCAATGTTGAGAGAGATGACACAGCTGAAGTGCGCGGTGCTGGTGGTGTTGCAGGTGGTGGTGCAATCGATGGTAGGTGTGTTGTATGAGCTGAAGTACTATTGGCTCCCATCCTTTCTTCAGTTGTAGAACTTGTAAGAACACTGGGTGATGGTAGACTAGGCATGTTTTGAGTGGATGAAAAAGGCGTAGGACCGCTGTAAGCTGGACCTGACGTTGCCAAAGAACTCGACGAATGGCTAGGAGTTGTACTCTGGAAAGGGATCTCACTCAATTTAGGTGAAGGTAATCGTTGCGATGTTGGACGCGAAATGGTATTGGAAGTGATTGGTAGTGGAGGTGGTAATGCTTGAGGAAAAGGAGACGAAGTGGGTACTGTTGCAGTCGAAGAAGAAGCTGGTGGTGGTGGTGGTAAAGACGAACTCGCCGTGTTTCTATTCAATGACAATGAGAACCATATAAAGTGACGTGATCAGTACCAACTTTACCTAATGTCTGGTGGTGGTGGCTGAATGGGCGATGACATTGGTGGGGGGAAAGGAGTTGAAGAAAAGCAAAGTGATAAAGAGCAGTGCTGTGTTCGAACAAGATCAAATCTTCCCGCTCGTGGTTAAATAATGAACCCGTCCCAGTCAATGAATATAAAATACACTTTTTTCATAAACTTTTGGCACAGCCTGGCTAAAACGATTGGCACAAATATGGAAACTCACTTCGGCACACTTTCCCGGAACACGTTGGTACAAACACACTTCCATTGAAACAAATTGGCACACTTTCTTTTTTTCAGTTTTATCAGCAATAGCATTGAAATCATTTTTGCGTGTGGGTTTGGGAATAGAGAAAGCATAAGTATTGAAGCTTGAAGTGCGAGATAAATGATGTTACCAGTGAGCTATAGGAACAGGAGTGGCAGATTTGTGAAAAGTGGAGAGATAGTTTGCTGTTATACTGACAGGTCGAGTCAATGCTGAACCCATGGATAACTTTTAGGTGCTCATGAAGATTTGTGGTGTACTAAATGGTTTTGTACATGCGTTGTGCTCAAAGCAGCGACTCACAAGAAATATAGCTTGTCGATTGTTAGACATTACGACGTACACTAGGAAAAAAACCCTGATGCCTGTGCCTAGGAAGCCGTTACATCCACTCCATGGCATCTGTCGTGGTAGTGGTGCCTTTATGCCGCCATCGGATGTCGAAACATGGGTAGGCTGGCTCAGATACTTGCACACCAACCATCTGGTTAAGCGCACCTTATCAAATGTTATTGCTGATTCAAATTCCTTGTACGTCGAAAGAAAGAAAATAGGCATGTATGAGTATATGATCCATTAATTGTATATGACAATAGTTTTTTACTTCTTTCAAGAAGCAAAGTGTATCACAATATGTATTGTCCACAATAATAATGGGAGTAGGATAACAATGACAAGCTAGAAATGAGCATAATCGATATACAGGACAGCTTTCATTCGCAGGGAGAATGTTCACCATGATACACACCAAAACTTGAGCGAGCAAGAAAGGGATTATAATAGAGGAAAAAGATGTGTAGGAGTACGATTTTGCGCGACAACATATCCTTTTAGATGTACACTGCGTGCATGTGAATATCTGTGCTCACAAAGAAAGATAAGGGAGACGTTGCATGACATGATTAATTGGGTGGTCAAGGTGTGATTGATTGTTCAATAGATGGTAATGATATCCACCATCGAACAATGACATTTATTTGCTATCACAGTATTTTCTATACCCATCTATTATTTGCTGCTACCATAAGCACATTCCGTGTATAAAGAGAAATGTCATTGTCAGGGTGTGCTGAAGTGAGTTTCCATATTTGTCAATCGTTTTAGCCAGACTGTGCCAACATTTCGTGAACTTGACTTTGATTCTTGTTGCACGATTGTCTACTTGTGCATTATATTTGAAGCACGTGGCTCTTTATAATGTCGTATTATGTTCATTATCCACTAGACAAAACTCTCTTTATATGCAACAATGAGTGCGTTGTTTGTTGTTAAAAGGATTAGCCGTACTCCACCTAGAAACACATTTTGTATCCTTGGTTTCCACATGTCGATAAACTGCAACATTTCACTGTGTAACCATGGACACGCTTCTCTTTTACACGTATACCCACGCCTTGATCACTTTCAAATATGGAACCGGATGAAATAAACGCCATAACAACACGCTTAACAGCACAATGGCTTGGATTCCTTCAAGAACGTGCTTCTGCACAACATGCACCAGTCGCATCGCAACAACAACAAGGCTCATTCATACAAACTCTGGGTCAAATGTTCAACATGAGCAATGCACTGGGTAGCGCACAAGACAACAAGTTTCTGGAAGAGTTAAAGAGTTATGGCCAACGTGTATTGCAATATGAAGATAAAGATCTACTTGTAAGAGATCACAAGAGGATACAGGTACCAAAGAAGCTCATATCATGATGCATAGGAAAAAGCCATGGATCATATTCCAATCCATAGAATATATGAAGAAGCAGAACGTGCTGTGGAGAATGGTGATGATCCAGAATCGTCATTGGATGACCAAGTCATTATTCGCCTCTTGCATTGGTTCAAGCATGATTTTTTCACTTGGGTCAATGATCCCCCTTGTGATTACTGCGGGGTAAGAAGCTTGGATAAACTACAATTTGCATAATGTTGACTCAATTGCTTAGTCAGATAAAACTGTACCACAAGGAACAGCAGAACCAAATGAACAAGACAAACGCTATGGTGCACGCATTGTTGAGCTTTATCGTTGCACAACATGCAACAACATTACTCGCTTTGCTCGTTACAAGTAAATATGCCATTGGCATGACTCGAATATCTTTGCTGAATTGCATGAATTATTTAGTGATGCTGGAAAGCTACTGGAGACTCGTCGTGGAAGATGTGGCGAATGGGCTAATGTAAGTACTCTGGAAGGGCAAGTGTATTGAATCTTGTCTAAATGCATCATGTCAATAGTGCTTTACACTATGTTGCCGAGCAGTAGGATCCGAAGCACGTCTTGTGTATGATAAGACAGGTAGTGATCAAGCTCCTTGGGTGAAGAATTGAAACACTAATGCCTACTGATGCTCGTATTCATTTTAGATCATGTTTGGACCGAAGTGTATTCCGAGTTCAAAGGAAGATGGGTGCATTGTGATTCTGGGGAAGAAGCTTACGATCAGGTAACAGGATCATCAGCTGATTGTTTTACTGGCAGCTAACACCTGTACAGCCCTTGTTATATAGCGAGGGTTGGGGAAAGAAACTCAATTATTGCATCGCCTTTTCTGCTGAAGAAGCTTTCGATGTGACCAAACGTTATACAAGAAATTGGCCAGAAGTGCTCAAGCGACGTGTACTTGTCGATGAGCAAAAACTTCGAAAGGTAGATCACACATCTACTTTTAATATGCACAATAGTTAATATGACGCATTTAGTTTTTGGATGACATGACTGCGGAAAAAAAAAAGAATCTGGATGATGCTCGAAAGCAATTATTGAATGAACGTCGAAAGAAAGAGGAAAAGGAATTGGATGATGCAGTCAAGAGAACCCATGTGAAGGATAATGAGAAGCTAGGCCGAAAAACTGGTGGGTTGCATTAGTGTTCATATCATTTGAATACTAAGGAGTGAATATTAGGCTCAATTGAATGGCGAAGAGCACGTGGTGAAGATGGTGGATTAGTGAACGATCTAATGGCATCATGTATTCGAGG
Organism: Lichtheimia hyalospora FSU 10163; assembly: GCA_025094155.1. NCBI lineage: Eukaryota > Fungi > Mucoromycota > Mucoromycetes > Mucorales > Lichtheimiaceae > Lichtheimia > Lichtheimia hyalospora. The sequence continues at coordinate 10,850 of PTRB01000211.1, forward strand.
TAAATACACAATTTCCAAGTCAGTAGAAGCATAGGCTCATATCATTTATAGAGCGCAATTTGGCCATCACAACACTCAATACAGTGGGCTCAGCTAGCATACGCTCAGGAACGGAGATTAGGCTAACGACAGCTGATCCAGATCAATGTGGAGCTGCTTATTGCCAAGAACCGATCGACGTAACACAATCGCTTGTATTGGATATTGAGTTTTCATTCAAAATTACAAACAAGGAGGGGCAATCAGCATATGGAGGTGCAGATGGCTTTGCCTTTGTTATTCAATCCGCTGGTCCCATGGCTATTGGTCAAGGTAGATTTCATCTTTAGACAATGACTTTCTATGGCTCATTTATTTAATTTATTAAGGGGGATGCGAGCTTGGCTATGGTGGTATCAAGAACAGGCAAGTAATGTTGATTGTTATTATTATTATTATTAATCTATATTCATTGTATGTTGCAATCAGCGTGGCAATCGAATTTGACACATATCAAAGGTGAGCTAAAATGAATTGGGAAAAGAAATGATGGAAACACAATTTGCTCATCCGTGTATAAAGTTCGGATCGCTGCGACGATCCTTCTAGCAACCATATTAGTATCCATGCGGTGAAGCCACCCTTACCTAATTCTGCTCATCAAAGAAACTCGCTTGGTTACACATCTCGTATTCCTGCCATGAACAGCGGTGCATGGCTGCACGCACGAATTCGATTATTTATTGGCCGCGGTATGATCGAAGTTGCATTGAAAGAAACTGCAGCAGAAGAAAGCTATGTTCCAGTACTCACCAAGGATAATCTGGACCTGGCTACTTTTCTCGGTGATCAAGCATGGATTGGTTTCACTGCTAGCACGGGTGGACTTGCTCAAAATCATGATATTCAATTGAAACAAATTACTGTATTGCGATCCAAAAATGAATAAATCAATTGTGTGAGAGTGGTATATTATATTCATTGCATATCGTTAGAACACATGGCGACCACAAGGTCGGTAGTACCAATCCATCGTTTATGGCAAGGTATCTCTTAGATATATGCAATTGTTTAAGTGACCCAATCAATGATCGCCAAGGACAATGATGGTCCAACTTCTGAGCACCGATAAGTTACCATGGTCGTACTAAGATGTGAAAGAGCACCTCAAGTAGTCAGCAGCATCGTGTTGTTGAGTGACTCTTCATGTCCCTTATTTCTTGTACCATTCATCACTTTCTCAAAAGTGTTTTGAGTCACTTGAGTATCTTTTCTTAGCTCAACACAAAATATAAATGGCGTCGCACGTTGAAATATACTTGTTGACGAGAAACATACTAGAATAAGCATCTGTTATATTTTGGGGCGGAGAGAAAGAATATATATGTCTCGAATAGGATCGGCGCAGTATAGCACACGGGACACAAAACAAACACGCTAAATGTTCTTTTTTTTCTTGCTAGTCAGATGTCAAAAGGGATCTGCAAATGGAAGAGACTTTGTAACCCAGAAACCTTTTTTTCTACCACAATTCAAATGCTAGCAACAACCATCCTGGCATCATGCCCAATTAACACATTGTACAACCACCACGTACCAAGAAGGAATTTGAGATGGGGGCTGGTATGTGCGATTGTAAAAGTGTATCAGTTCGATTCCCAACAATAAAGTATTTTCATGACTGCTAGTTTGTCAAGATCTCATAAATGTGTTCTAAAGTAGGAGACAGAAAAAAAAATAGAGTGGATGACGATGATGATGGTGATAGTGGTGGTAATAGCTGGGCTTGGCGGGCATGCGGGCTAATTATGGGTCATTGGGCACGTTCTGCCTAAAGATAAAATTGGCTTACCAGGAAAGGGATAGGACAACACCAACGGGATCGACGTGAACACAGGTTAATCTTTGGTCTTGGCCCGTCTTGTAAAAAGTCTGTGCGACTTGAACAATTTAAATAGCACGATTCACTCTTTCCAAGATACTTATCTCCTTCCTTTCTCGCTTTTTCTTTTACATTCACTCGTCATTATGAAAGCTCTTATTCTCGTTGGTGGTATGTTACTTTTGAATCTCTCTTTATACGCGTCTTTTGACAATCATATAATGTAGGTTTTGGCACTCGTCTTCGCCCTCTTACTCTCACCCTTCCCAAGCCCCTCGTTGAGTTTGCCAACAAGCCCATGATCCTTCATCAGATTGAACATTTAGCCAAGGTAAATTGTGAAAAGTCCCCTCCATCATGGCAATGGTTGTTTTTAACTCATCGCTTTATATAGGCTGGTGTTACTGATATTGTATTGGCAGTCAACTATCGCCCTGAGATTATGGTGCGCGCTCTTAAAGAATATGAAGAGTTATACAACGTCAAGATCACCTTTTCGGTTGAAACTGAACCTCTCGGCACCGCTGGTCCTTTAGCACTTGCACGCGAGATTCTTGCCAAGGATGATAGTCCTTTCTTTGTGCTCAACAGTGACGTTATTTGCGATTATCCATTTGAGCAACTCCGTGATTTCCATTTGAGCCATGGTAACGAAGGTACTATCGTGGTTACCAAGGTCGATGACCCTTCCAAATATGGTGTCATTGTCAACCAACCCGACTCTTCCCGCATCGATCGCTTTGTGGAAAAGCCAAAGGAATTCATCAGCAACAAGATCAATGCTGGTATCTATATTTTCAACCCTTCTGTACTCGATCGTATCGAGGTAAGTTTACTATAGAATTTGAATCATGGGGGGATCATTGGCTAAAGTGTTATTATAGCTCAAGCCTACTTCGATCGAAAAGGAGGTTTTCCCATACGTTGCTCAAGATGGTCAGCTGCATACATTTGATTTGGAAGGATTCTGGATGGATGTGGGTCAACCCAAGGATTTCTTGACTGGTACTTGTTTATACTTGAGCCATTTGAGCAAGAACAAGCCTGAGGAACTTGCCAACCCTACACTTGATTATGTTCACCATGGCAACGTCATGGTGCATCCTACTGCAAAGATTGGCAAGGGGTGTCGTATTGGTCCTAATGTTGTTATCGGTCCTAATGTGGAAATCGGTGATGGTGTGCGTCTTCAACGATGTGTTCTTCTTGACAGTGCCAAGATTAAGGATTATGCTTGGGTTCAATCTAGCATCGTTGGTTGGCATTCATCTGTCGGTCGCTGGGTAAGTTCTGGAATTCAAAATTCAGGGACTAGTTTCACTCATTCAGGGTATTTTTATAGTCGCGACTGGAAGGCTGCTCAGTATTGGGTGACGATGTCACTATCAAGGATGAGATCTATGTCAATGGTGGTTCGATTTTGCCACACAAGTCGATCGCATCCAACATTACGGAGCCACAAATTATCATGTAAATAGCTATAACACACTTCGCACTCTGCTCCCTTTTCCTCCTCCTCCACCAACAACAACATGCACACACACTCTTACATTCACATCAAACACATTCACCACATGATTCATCCGTTTTCCCGATATCCGTTTATCTCTTTGTATTTCGCACAATCAACTTGTCTTTTGGCATATAATAATATACTTTGGATACAACATACAGTTTGATTCTTTTTTATGTTACAGCGTGGGGGATGGAATGGACAAGGCATATGTACAAAGTGTGGGGTGGTATGAATTACAAATCTGATTGCTGCAATTTTGTTCTCAAGTTGTGTATCCTTTTAGCAGCATCTTTTTCATCCTTATAGTTATCTTGGCATTGGATAGTACCATTGGAATTCCCTTTCACTTCCGGAATTAAACCAGGCAGACCTTGCAACCGATGATTCAACCGTCGCACCAAATCTGCCGCATCGGAGGCAAGCTCCATCATTTGTAGTGGTTCTTTTCGTTTATAGGGCTCAGGATCTGGTGACGCCTGTTTTTTCCTTCTGTTCATTCGGCTGTTGTTGATGTCTTTAATTCGCTTGTTGACAACGGCTACCTTGGGATATTGCGTTTCTAATGGACCACTGATAGAAAGTGTTGGTCGATGATGTGGTTGAAAGATGGTGCTTTTTGATGGTGGTGGTGATGGTGATCCAAATGGTTGTTCAACATGAATAACTGGCTTTGGTTTCTTTTGAGCTGGTGTGCCTTCAGATAATGGTACCTACAAATGCCATTTTCGTCAATTATAGTTTAGACAAAACATAGAAATAAAGCATTACCTTGTGATCCTTTCGTTTGAGAACCGCCCTTTGTTTTGATTGCTGCTGTTCTTGGATTTGTTTCCTTTTTTCATGAATAAACCGTTCCCAGAAATCATCATCGCGTCCCGTATTCTCCTCAGTCAATTCTTCCTTGATGACACTGCCTTCTTTATTGATCCTCCAGACTTGTGCAAACATTGAGGATCGAGTGCTGATATTGGATAAAGCCGTAGAAAAATCACGCGTCGCTTGATTATCACACGTCGTCTCTATAATCTCGCTTCGATCCAGTAGCTTGTCAATCGCATCATCATCGTATAAAATGGTGTTCAATTCGCTATCATCTTCAAATACACCAGCTACACCAAACTTGAGGATATTCTCAATGTCTTTTTCTTGAATTGGAGTGTCCATCTTGCCCAGAACCAATTTTCTTTTGGCGATTAATGCAATCTTTTCTTCGACTGTGTCACGCATCATAAACTTGAATACAAGCACAGGCTTGGTTTGTCCAACACAATAAACACAATCCACCGTTCGCATATCCACACGTGGATCTTGATCGAAATCCCAAAGGATCAAAGTATCAGCACGAGTTAAATTGTATCTGGCACATGTCGTCGTCATCAAGAATACTTGCGTAGTGGACTTGTTGTCATTGAATGCATCCACACATTTCATCCGTCCACAGTTCGGTGTTTGATCATCCATGCGTAAATATTCAATGTTGTTATTGTATGAAAGGTATCGCTCCAAAATATCCAGTGATGATGCGAATGTTGATAGCACCACCACCCGATGATTGTTCTCGAGAAGCTTAGGAAGCATGTGATGAAACAATGTGAGCTTGGGAGATGCATCAATAAACGCTTGTTGTATATCAGTTGTAGATTGATCGACATCGAAACCAGGGATCAGATAAGGATGATTCAACATGTCACGCAGTAGCATAAAGATGTTGTCAAGGTGACTCGAGATCTTATTATCCGCAAGGGTATACTTGACTAAATGGTCTCCAAGAATCATTTGATATACTTGTCGCTGCAATGATGTCATAGTGAGAGGTACAATAAGCTCAGATATAGGCGGCAATGTTTGTAAGAGCAAATCTTTTGTGCGACGAAGATAATAAAGCTGAAATAGCTCAAGGAGAGTGCGCATCGCGTCATTTGAGACTGATCCATAGAATCCTTGCAATCCGCGAATAGCGAGAAATCTTCTCGAGTCAACGAAATGCATGATCTTGGCAAGACTACGTGCACCGTATTGCCTGAGTGTGTCTAAGTAGAGATAGATGGTCAATACATGATCATTGCATTCTTTTTCTTTATATGCTTACCTGACATGACTATCTTATGAATAAATTGAAGCTCTTGCAAAAGGATGTCCAACGATAAACCTTGATGCATTTGATCGATAATCAATTGCGCTTGATCGACAACCAATACAGTAAACTTGATCTGTTTAAAAATCTCCACATCGGATAGCAGTGCATCAATGGGGACAATGAGAGCATGGTATTTGAGTTGACTTGAATCACTACTTTTGAGACACGATGCCAATTGTTGTCTTTCTTGTTGTGATCCATAATAGGGCTGGGAAATCATATCGGGCGACCATTTTTTGAATTCATGGATCCAGTTTTCAGCACGATGGCTGTTGGAAGTAATCACCAGGAAAGGATGAGCACCCTCCTCGATCAACAGATAGCTTAGAAATGAAATCACTTGGGTTGTCTTGCCTAACCATGACATATTAGCTCAAGAACCAATTGCTTCTCTGCCTTTAATACATACCAAGACCCTTATCGTCCGCTAATACAGAAGGTTGTCGTAGATCCCATCTGGATATGAGCCAACTAATCGTTGATGGAATACATCTTAGCTAATAATCATTATTACTCCTTTAATCTTCGGCCTTACTTTAATCCATCCAATTGATGCGACATTAATGTGCCTCCCTTAATGTAAGCTGGTTGATGTTGTTGTTGTCTCTTATGCACTCTGCTAGGATCTTTAGATGCGAGGGGTTCTTTGGTCACATGATCTTCGTCGTGATTGGATAATGTGTGTCGTTGCCAATATTCATCTAGTGCATGCGTGTATGCCGAATAAAGATCCGTATCCTTTGCTGGTGGTGTATCCCAGTATGCTATCATGGAAATGTCAATTCATGCTATGGATCAATACATGTAACATACCTTGATCATTTGGGGGTCCACAGAATTGCGCAAATACACGATGGATTGTATCTGATGCCCCGACTTGTACCTTGTTGCCATCCTTATCTTGAACATCCAATATCCGCATAATTGTCATCCATTGTTTTGGTATAGGGTGTCCATTGCATATTAATGGGAAATCATCTGCATTGCCCTTGACATAACTCTCATACAATGTCTTGTTTGTTGCCATGATCCAATCCTCTGGTACCCACGATACATGCCGATAGGACATGTCGATCCATTTGACAAGAAACTCCTTAGGTGACGAGATCACTTCCTTAAGACGTATATTGCCGGTTCCTTGTTCTTGTTGCATATCCGATAAGCGCCATGCAAGTATTTCTCCGGGTTTAGCGGTAAAAACGATACATTGTGGGCATTGTTGGTGTTGTAAACAAATCGAACGTGCCTTGGCTTGCCGTTCAGGAAGGGATTGAATATCATCAAATCGCTGCTCCTCATCAGGAAACTTGGAAAGACATTCGATAGGAGAACAACGTTTACACTTGGAGCATCGAAATAAAGGACTTTGATCATGTGTTGCTAAAGGACGACTTCTCTGGTTGTGTACTGATGATTCGTTCGAAGGTTGGTTTTTGGATGCGTTTTTATCGCTATCATCGTTGTAGCTGTTATCCGAATCATGATCAATGTTGATAGGTCGAGCAAGTATAACTTCATTGTCACTACTGTCAGAACCATTATATGCTGCTATCCTTCGATGCTGATAACTCTCCAAAGCCATAGCGTCAATCTCGTGTAATACACGTGTATGTTCCTATTTTAACCATATAAGACATCTATGATTGGATATACACCATGACAACAATGGGTTATATTGTGTGTTACCTGTGTCTCGGTACCATCCTTCCACTTGACGTTAAAGGTCACCTTGCCTGATGGCGAAATACAGTGTGAAACGATACGATCAAGACCACCACGCCCTGTCATGCGTTCTTGCACTTGTTCATTCACAACGGAAGTCACCGATCGATCGTCATCGGAGACAATGTCAATATCTGGCAACACTACAGCTTGAGTAACAAGCCAACGAGAATACAAGATCTATGTCAAGTAAGAAACTAGTAATGACCAGGTTTACAACGCCCAATGCAATTACATTTTTGGGTATCGTCTTGTATAGACGTTCTTTCGCCGGGCTTGCCATTGGTGTGGTGCTCTCGGGGGTTATAGTGCGCGTAAAAATGAACAAGGTAAAACGGGCGGAGGACTCTCGAGTCGCTGTAATGGGATGTACCAGCCAACGATTACTGTCATGCAATACTATCAAGTTATAGTTGAATACACTTGGAAATAAATGGGGTGACTCCATTTTCACCTAATGACTCATCATGTACGAAGCTGATGACCACCATCATCGTCTCATGTTCACAGTAGTAATGCACCGTGAAAATCTTTGCTGTATCAACATGTACATCAAATCACAAGACAAGCAGAAAATGATATAATGCCTAATATACTTTCATCCATATCACTATCTACGAGTACGATGTATACAAGATTGGATCAATCTTTGATTAAGAAACGTTATGTTTATGTATTAAACCAAAGCAGGACTGTGTTGAATCCTGTTTCTACATATGCATTATATTATAACCCCTATTATGACATTTGTATTATATTCGATACAACCATTATTGTTGGGGTGTGTTGAGTGTAAGATAAGCTTAAAGTTTCTCGTCAGGATGGTAAGCATGGGACGGTAATGGAAGACCGGCTTGGGATTGGCGGTAGGTAGGGGGATCAGCTACAAGAGACGGTCGGTAAGGTGGCAATACGCCAGTAACATTATTACTGTTCATCATGGTCACACCATTATTGCCAGCACCTTGAGCTGAGATTGCAAAATGATGAAGCAAATTGTATCTATCGTCGAATTCAATGACGATGCCCTATAAGGATCGATAAGAAAAATGGTGGGTGAGAATAGAGTATGCTTGAATGCTTTGATATAAGCAGGGGAAGGGCAAGTGAGGGAGAAAAGGAGAATATGTAAAAAGGAAACATTTGACTTACATAGATGGATTGAACAGCAAGAGGAGGAGGAGATATGCCATGGGGCGAATGTTGCTGTGGATAATCAGGAGGTGGTGGTGGTGCCTTGCAAAGACGATAATTTATGCCCCGGATGTTCTCAGTTGCATTCATGCAAGCGCACAAATGTAGAATGGCACTTTCAAACTAATTATACCAAAGTGCACCATCGGACAATGATGGGATCAGAGCGATTGAAAAGATAAATGATACAATGAGTGACGATGAGCAAGGTACAAAGGGGGGGGAAAGTGTGGGTGTATATGCAGCCATTGTTTTTTACCTGAACCTTGAGTCTCCGACGCCATGCTACTAGGATACTACTAAGGGCAACGAATGAAAACGGGATACCCAATAACAGTGCAACGTGATGAGTATAGTAAATGGCAAGACCAACAGAGCACAAGATGCTTGCACCAGTACAAAGAATCAAAGTAGCCATTCGCCCTGACGTAAATGATGGCGGTGGGGGATGACGTTGAGCGGCAGCATTGAAAGCATGCATGACACCCGCAAATTCTTGACGAGTCATCTATAGTAGTCGGGTATGTACATGATGCTTGTCAATTTATGATGATGGGTCGCATGACAGGTGGCGTGTAGTAGGGATCATGCAACACAATTACTCACAAATCCTTCTAGATCCAAGGTGTATTGGTCGTCAAATCGACCATTTCTATACGAACAACGCATTGACTTCATTTCTTTTTACACCGAGTAAAAGAAGAAAACAAAGAAGGAAAAAGGAAAAAACGCCAAGTATCATGGTGAAAGAAAGCATCCATAAAATAAGGAGTGCACGTGTGCAGGTCCATAGTTTGTGTATAACGATACTTGTCCGCTGTAATTCCAAGGGCCCAAATCTATGTAAGCGGTAGTTCCTGCAATCTCTTAAGAAATAAAGATTTCATCCTTGCCATGACATCCCCTTTTTTCCCTTTTTCCCTCTCTTGTCTTTTCAACTTTTTGTTCCTCTTTATGCTTTGTTTTTGAATCCGTGTTCTCGATCCATTGTATTTGTCCTTTTTTCTTCTTATTCCATACATCTTTTCTTTGATCCCATGGCTGTCAATCTCATTCCAGGGGAGTTTTCGGCCTTTACTATCGCTGTTGCTATTCTCAGCGGCTTCATTGTTTTCTTTGGATATGTATCCATGTTTATCAAAGAACGCCTTTTTCTCTCAGAAGCATGTAAGTCATCATGGAGTTGCTTCCGACAACAATCAAAGCATTGGAAAAAAAAGAAAGGAAGAAAAAAAGATCGACGTTTCGAGTCGCTGATCGGAGCCAACCCCTTCTCACTCCCCACTTTAATCTGTATCACTTTACTTACATCTTGGCTCTCCTTTCATTATAGTCGTTGCAGTAATTATCGGAATAATTGCAGGTCCACTGGTTACGAATGGCATAAATCCATATTCTTGGGAAAATAGCGATGAGATCACGAAACAATTGACTCGCTGTATTATTGCTATTCAGGTAAACCACACCTTTGCTAAACATGACACATATATATAACCATCTCCATTATTTAGGTTATGGCCGTTGGTATCGAATTGCCAAAGTAAATCAGAGTCACAGAGAGAGAGCGAGAGTGTGTGAAAGAGACTACAAAATGAGAGGAGTTTCAGAGAATGAATGAATTGAACACTCATAAACTATGACTGTAGGCATTACATGAAAAAGGATTGGTTGACCATGTTTATGCTATTGATGCCAGTCATGATTTTCATGTGGCTCGTCAGTGGTCTTATTGTATGGATGTTTGTTCCGCCCATCACTTATGTAAGTCAACACAGGCGCTTTTCATATCAAGGGGTCTTTATTATGTTTACTCATTCTTGATCCAGCTCGAATCACTCGTGATAGGAGCATGTGTATGTCCTACAGATCCAGTAAGTAGAATGCAGCAATTCCCAGCATCCCCACCCCCTTTAAATGGGAATGTCACTGACACGCGTGCCGTGCACATATATACAGATCTTAGCCAATTCCGTTGTCAAGGGCCGGTTTGCCGAAAAACATGTACCATCACACATACGAAATGCTCTTTCTGCAGAAAGGTAAGGATAAATCCTTGAAATGCATAGAGATAGGGGTTATGTTGAATATGTTGCACACTACTAAAAGGAAAGAATGATAGTGGTGCAAACGATGGCATGGGATTTCCATTTCTATTTCTTGCCATTTTCTTGCTTGGTGAAGACCATGTAGGCAAGGCTATAGGCAAATGGATTTATGAAACATGTCTATTTCAGATCGCTCTATCATGTGTTATCGGCGTGGTTGTCGGTTACGTTGCACGTAAAATGCTGCAGTGGTCTGAGCGGCAGTAAGTGACATAACAAACAAAATCCGTTATGTGGGATGCTAATGATGGTCATGTGGATACGTGATAGCCATCTCATTGATAAACCTTCTTTTCTATCTTTTGCGATCGCCCTTGCAGTAAGTGTCTTTTTTCGACAGCTGTGTGTGTGTGTTTGTGTGGCAACCCCTGAACTGGTTTGCTTGCATATGTACATGGATAATAGGCTAATCAGAATGTGAATATGCATGCAGCTTTTTCTGATGAGCATGACCGGCTTTTCTGGAAGTGACGATGTCTTGGCATGCTTTGCTGCAGGCAATGCATTCTCCTGGGATGATTGGTTTCGTAAAGAAACCGAAGAGGCACACTTTCAAGACGTCATTGACATGATGCTCAACTTGTCTATTTTCGTATACATTGGAGCCGTCATTGTACGTTTGCATGCTTTATCCTCAAAAACACAAAGACAACCCATGTAACATTGATCTTTTTTAGCCATGGAATGAATTCCATGACCCCGTGCTTGGTTTGACATGGTGGCGTCTGGTGATAATTGCTATTCTCATCTTGATCTTTCGGCGTTTACCGATCGTATTATTACTCAAACCAGTGATGCCTGCCATGAAAACATATCGTGAAGCTTTGTTCAGTGGATGGTTTGGACCCATGGGTGTTGGTGCATTGTTTTTATCCAAGATTGCTAAAGAAGAACTTGAGCAAGTGTACCCAAAAGTTGAAGGTCAAGAAGATGCAGTGCCTATTCGGCTGATTAATCCGATTGTATTATTCATTGTGCTATCATCGGTGCTTGTGCACGGCACAACCATCCCGTTATTCCAATTGGGGAAACGCATACGCAGCAGAACCCTGTCATTTGCAAGCACTAGCAGCAATCCGATGATCATGAAACTGCCCAAATTTTCTGCACGTCGACACAAGTCAAGTCCCGATTCCACAATGACCGAGACCCAACGCAACACCATATATAATACAGTACATCGTCAGCAACAGCAACAGCAACAACAAGCAGGAGGTGACTCATCTACCAGTGGTGAAACTATGATATCATCCCATAACAACTATATGGATTATACAATCAACATGCCATCATCCAATGCTTCTGATATTCCTGAAGAAGAGTTTCTCCCATCGGATGAACCACCCAGTTTACATCCAATGGAGCCTTCCAATATACGTTTTGTAGAACCTATCAAGCCAAGACCATCAACAGGTGCCACGAGTGAAATGCAAGATACAGGTGCCGATCTTGGTTCCGAGCCACTTCAGTCATCATCATCTCCAGCTGATTCACGGAGATCAAGTCAACACAAACGTCACATGTTTAGAGGACGTAGCAAGAAACCCACTCATGATGAAGAGGCAAGTATGCAATTAAGACAACCAGATACATCCTCTTCAGCTTCTACTGCTTCAGCATCTTCTTCCTCTACAACCAACGCTCAACCACATTAATTTGTTAAACATCCACCCAATCCCCATTCCATACTAATTAGAAAAACATCCAACAACAACCTTGCTTCTATTGTACATTGATGATCATTTATAAACCATTACAACTATTACGTTTTGGGGTCGATTCTTCAGGTCAATACCAGGATGTGTGATGGAATGGATGATAGACCTGTGGTATATGAATACTACTACTGCTAATGGAATATAGAATGATGGTACAGGTGGTATTAAGAATCATGTTCGTCATCTCGTTTTCGACCTGTTGTTCGTAAAAGCAACTGAATGAATTCTTCCAACATGGGATCCTCGCTTCTGGCATTGGTGAGTTCCTTTTCTGGATCATTGGAGCGATCAATATGTGATATCAATTCACGAAGACGTGGATTTTCGAGATACTTGAGAACTTGATTCGAGTGACCTATGCATACACCAATTAATATCATCCACCCTTTGTAAATAGAATGCATATCTACCTATTGCTGTCAATTCATCCAATCCAAGTCGACTGGGATCATCTTCTTCAGTATCATCGGTGGGTAGTTGACGTCGTTCATGCGTTTCTTCTATAAAAGGGAGCAACGACTAAGCAACAATACATCATTCAACCCATATACTTTCTGACCTTGTACTGGAGCAGGCTTTTCACAGGGTTGTGCTATAAAACGTTAGAGTCAATGACGCTGATCGTTTGGTGTGCGTGTATGTGAATGGAATCTTACTCTTGTGTTGCTTGAAACAAGCGATTGAGCAACTAGATTGATAGATCGTCAGCGATCATGTTGCACATGAGGATCAAAACAACGTACTAGGGCGTGGTACACGTAGGACACTTGTATTTGCTCGGTTCGATTTGACAGATCTGACAAGTTTTCATTATATAAGAGAAAAAGAAAGTGAACTTGAAAGAGGTCCACCCAGCGGGATTATCATACATTGTGCTTGATTTCACCCACATACTTGCTCATCAATCCACTCCACTCCTACCCTTAATATTATATGCAACCTATTTGAGATTGTCTTGGATTTCAACTTATGGATGATCTTCTTTTATCTTATTATAATATGACATTTCTTCTTTGTTTGAGAGTTTCATTCGCGTTATTCTTCTCTGTGCTATCCCCTTCTAAAGCAGTACGTAGAGGAAGACCTATGGATACATGTATAGCGAAAGAGACCAATATCAAATGATAACATAATATCTTAGGGTATATGCTGTTCATGTACACAAGAGGACGAAAGGGTAAATGTGAAACAGGTGCATGAACGACATTGTCAATATTAAGTCACATGATGGTTGACATGACATCTTATCTCATTAGCAACAAAAAACACGAAATGCTGTTTTGGGAAGAGGAGCATGGAGTATCTATCAAGTTTACACTGAATAAAGAATCACATGCACAAGATGCTCATTGTAACATTTTCAGAAAGTAAGAATCATGCACGAGAACGTTGGTAGTACTACGCCATTCACATTTCATTTCTCCACTTGCTCCTTGATCTCTAAGGCGATATGATCAATGACAGGGTTCCTCTGATGATATATTATAACCATGACATCCATTAGTACTAGCCAACATCCGCTGGCTTAACATAAAGTTTGTGCTGCATTGCTAGCACCAGCCTACTCCACCCCGCTTTCCTTGATTCAATTCCATCATCAAGTTTATTGATGGTGGTATTACTAAATAATGTACATACGCCATCATTTTATCTTTCTGGAAACATTATGATAACGCTATGAATACTGGAGTGAAAGCAATAAAGCCTGCTTGCGATGGATTTACTTTGGAGCAGCAAAAGAAATCATGCTCGTCGCACAACTCCTACGTTGCTAAGCAATAACATATGGGCTTGGTTCACACAGTATTGTTCTTCTTTACCAACAATGACCGATTCCCGGAAGGATTTCGACACAGTACGTATTCTTACAATCACGTCAGGCACATGGGCTACTGTGAATACTGATTCGACACGTCGTCTCCAGCAATGCATACAAGAGCAACTCAAACACCTTGACAACCGTGCAAGAGCTTTGGCTAGTTGTGCTCAGTTCGAATCAGCCTTGAGAGACGCTACGACAATGCAACAACTTGTCCCTTCTTCGGTGGCTGGCTATTTGTGTGCTGGTCACGTGTATTCAATGCAAGGTCGACAAAAGGCATCGATTGATATTTATGACCAAGGGCTTGCATCTGTTCGATTATCCAATCCTTCTCGTCAGCAACTAGTAGAAGCACAATATGCAGCTCAAGAACAAGATAGCACAGTGATCGACTTTATCAAGGAGCTTCATGGGGACATTGTAGAAAATATTGCATCAAGGATATTATCTGGCAAGATCGCACCAAGTGAAATCCGCGAGTACCTTGGTGTGTCACGTGTGTGGGGTGAAAAGCTATTGCTCTGTGTTCAAGATCTGCATGTACAAAGTACGGAGGATGATGGCAGTGACAACGATGTTGACTTATTTGAGCAACTTGCACCTTACTGTACTACTTTTACTCTGTCGGATTCTTGTGGATACCCTATCTTCAAGTCAAAAGCACAATTTCAGTCACCGTATGGTACTTTGGTCCCGCAGGAGTAAGTGTGATATGTGTATTTCATCACATCAAGGAACAGCCATTTATCATGATTTCTTTCATAGCAAATGGTATCCCAAACCAGCATTTGGGTCTGTGGCATCTCTCTTGACACACTTGACGATCGAAAAATCCGACTTTTATTATTCTCTTGGTGATATTCTCAACCTATGTCCAAATTTGCTGTTTTTGCAAACGAATGAAATTGTTGGTGACATGTCAACTGCACCCGAATGCTATCCCCAACTCAAGACATTGGCGTATAATATGTGCATAGACACTGCGGATATATATGAGATTACCAAGAGACTGCCTGGATTGGAATCATTCTTGATGAATCCCGTTCTTACTTCAACGGATTTGGAGACCGCCCAAGATAATTGTCCAAAACTCAAATTCATCGAATACAACGGGACAGCCACTTGCTCAGATGTGCTCACTACCACTGCCAATGACGGTTCTACTCATGATAAGGAAGATTCCAATGACATTATCGGCGTACATACATTTTATTTCGATCACCGTAACTGGGATTCTTTCTCTATTAACGAAGATGATGTCGCTATTGAAATCAAGGACATAATGAGTTTCATGATACGTAACAGCCATACCTTGCAAGATGTACGCATTCGCACTCCACTACCCTATGGCAATATAGAAGAAACCCTCGATACTGCAGTTGAAACACTCATGATTGATCATTTGATTCAGTCCGGTGTTGATTACCATGATTGCGTTCCACTATTCAGCCAAATGACAAGTTATTCCCAAGAAATACATGACCAGGAGGGTATACTCATGGCAAGATGGGTTGCACGAAAATCTCCTCATTTGAAGAATATGATACTACACGGGTGGACCGGTCAACATATCGATACCAGCGCATTATTTGACGATCTCATTGGCCTTTGTGAACTTGAAAATCTCCAAATTGACTTGCGTGGAGATCATTCAATGGATATGGGTGGCATCGAGCGATTTATTCAATATCACCACACCTTTGATTCACAATTACACACACTAGCACTTCCACTGAACGCACGATTATCAAATAATGTGTCGGATATGTTAGCTACACTGCCACGGCTCGAGAGTTTGATCATCAAGCTGCTTCTGCTTCAAGATGAAGACGCCGATGGTGAAGGCTTTTCCCAGTTCATTCATAAGATCGCAAAGGGTTGTCCACACTTGGAGTACTTGTACATACACATGGATGGTCCTGTCGCTGATAATATCTTTTTACGATTATCCGAGCTAGAAATCACGACTCTTGAATTGCATATGCCATTCTACAAGACTAGACTGCCAATGGGTTTATTAATTCTACTGCAATGCCCACAGTTGCAAAAGTTATGTCTATGTCATTGTGACAAATCCATCAGAAATGATCCATCGAATGATAATATTATAAGCATGTTAGAAAGCAAAATAGAAAACGTAGCATACTAGACTAGACAATAAACTTTATAATACCCAATTTTCACTTTGAAGATAGTGGCATATATATATATGCATCCATATCAGCAGTGTACGATTATTGTATGATGATATGTAATCAGTGATGTGATGGTGTTGTTATTGTCATGGTTACCGTGTCATAAGTGATGAAGGATAACTCTAGAAACTTAAGATGATGGCGCCACAAATTACTGATCCACGGATGGTGTGGAACTCGTTATCGATGGAAATGTTCACTAGCATATTATTGCTGAAGCTGCAAATCGTTGAGTGTTAAGTTTTCAGAGTTGCTGTTTAAAGATAAAGAAAGAGGTGGAGGGTATGATATCTAAACTCCAGAAGAAGAATATGGTAATGATAGCTGTTGGGAAGGTATGGAGAATATCTTTATGAAACGAACAATGAACACTACCCAATATGACCATTGAACACTATACTGCTTGGTACGACAACGAATTTGATTATGCTCTCATGTAAACCTTATTCGCTGAATATAATGACACTCTATTCCAACACTTCCACACACACACACACAATGAATCGTCTTGAGAGATATATTTCGATACAAAGCACTATGGAAGCTAACGCCATGGTTCGAGTTCCTCGGGATGGACCAGCACCTTTTCACCATTTTCGCGTATGGTTTCTCGTTTCGTATCTCGGGGTAACGGTTTCCGCATATCTATCAAAATTGAATCAGGGTTGGCATAGATACATTGACCTTGCACCAGGATTTACCATATGCATCTTCATTGATTGCTCCCGTATAATAGTTCTTGACACGCTGGTATACAGAGTATCCGAATTTACGGTACATTCCCACCGCCACAGCATTCGATACACGCACATATAGATCCACAAACCACCCATTGTACCTAAGATAATGAATATATATGAGCTACCACATAAAAACACACTCACGTACTATCACATTATACTTGCGTCTTTTCAGATACATCTTCCAGCAAATTCATCATACCGTCTGCTAAGCCTAGACGTCGATACTCGGGTGCAACAGTAATAGCTGTAACGTGCCCATGCCAATTCTTGCCAGTGCCTTCAGCCTTGCCCATGACTATCATCCATTCATCTTTCGTAAAAAGTTACTTTGAGCACGTGGTATGCTAACTATACCATATCCCATAAGGCGATCGTGAGTTGACATTTGGACACAAAAGAGATCAGGCCACTGGGCGAGATACTGCAGATAAAACGAAATGTTGTACTGGCATAGGCATTAGACATTATGATAGTAGGCACGAGATACAACAAACTTACTGTCTCGGTCAAGACATCGAGATTGCTGCCATGTCACAGTCAGTTGAATAGAACTCTCCCATTGTGATCAAGAGTACACGTACACATTGTTGAATTCGAATAGGTCAGTTGCCTTGAATCGGCGAAGTAAACTCATAGCGTGTTGTTAAAGTGTGAGGAGTAAAAGGGCGTCGTGTAAATCGGCAGCTGCACATCCGCAGCCTTTGTGGTATTAGACCCAGCTTTCTGGTATCCTTATCATGATCCAGCAGCACTGGTCATTCGTATATAAGTCCAGAGTGTATAATTTTCCATATCTGTTAAACAAATAAAATGATATAACAATGATGCCATTGTGCTGCTGAAAAACAAATATAAAACACCCTTGTTGGTGTCAAATCGTGGATCTTTCTATTTCTTTATTATTGCTTCCTCTTCTCTACTACTATGAATATGTTTTCACGCAGTGCACGTCTCATTCAATCATCCAGTCGTCCTTTTGTACGACGAGAAGCTAATAAGCAAGGTAAGCAAATAGATCAAAGAATCCATACAGAAAGAGCTGAAAATGCAATAATAGATGCCAATGTCAAGATGCGCACAGGACCCAACTACGCCCCTATTTGTGCTGCCATCTTGGGTGTAGGTGGCATTTACTGGTTTTGGAGCAAGAAGGAAGCGGATAAAGGTGGGTTTTACTTTTGATATCTTACAACAACAACACTAATAATGGTATATGATACAATGAAAGCATCCGACAAGGTGCTTGAAAAGGATAGTCTCAAGACCAACCGTGTCACTGAAAACCCTGGAGGAGGAGGATCCAAGATTTAGATAATGCAAATGACATGAATGTAGTCTTGAATTGTAAATATGTGCATGATCAAATTCTGAATCGAAAGTCGAGACGATTGCTGCCTTTTGCTTTTGTCGTTTGAATATAATGTTTCTTCTCTTCTTGTGTCATTTTCTCCCACTTGTACGTACGCCAGCGGTTGGTCAATGTGTATCGGAAACGAAGAGAGAGGAATAGGATAGCCAACACGGATTGGAGTGCTATACAGATGGTGTTGCCATAGTAATAACGTGGTGCATCCCATGTTTCTAATGACATGGTATGAGCATTCGAGTAGGTGTTGGAAGGTAATTGAGCATACACTTACGATAAAACATGGCACCTGGGACATGGCTAAGATTAGCGAAACCGACCATCATGCTGAGAGCCAAAGCACGCTTGCCAACAGGTGCTGCATTGGATGATAACCATGCAATATGCATTCCATGCCAACTGGGTGCAGCTACAGCCATCATTGCTGCTGTATATATACTCCATCGACCAGCATCCACTGGCAGTGTACGCAATGCAATGAAAGAACCCAGTTGCCAAAACACGCTGATTAATGCATGCAATGCTACTTCACCGTGTCGGTCAGAGCTCCATGCAATAATGATTGAAAATATAAGGTTGATAATGTAAGCTGGCACTGTGAGCAAGTTGGCATTGGTCACTGAAAAGCCATTATCTTTGATGATGGTGGGAAGATACGTTGTTGTAGGTGTTTGAGTCATGAATCTAGTAGGAGCATATTAAATGAGCATGTCAATACATAACGGGTGTTGTGTGAATAACATACCCAACAAAAGTAGCAATGAGATGCATCCACACCTTGGTATCGAGAAAGCATTCTTTGACATCATCCCATGATATGCGAGCATGTTGATCGGTTTTACTCTTGTCATCACGAATCAGTCTTGTTACTGCAATCTTGGTCTCTCGTTCATCAAACCATCCTTTACGACCGCGTAAGACACCCTGGGTACGTGAAGGACGTGATGGCAAATAAAAGCTAAAAATCCATTCATTAGACACTAGGATACCTTTTTCCATATGGATTACTTACAAAGCAGTAATGCCAATGATATGGGTAAAGACACCATCGAGGAGGAAAAGCCATTTCCAGCCTTCAAGACCCCCCATACCACTCATGCGAAAAATACCAAAGGAGATAAGACCAGAAAATGCTGATGCAAATGATTGAACCCCCCAAAAGCATGCTAGACGTGTTGCAAGTTCGGTCGTCTTGTACCAGCCAGTGAGATAGTAAAGACATGCAGGGATAAAACCAGCTTCAGTGACAGCAATGAGCATACGCACCACAAAAAACGATGCATAGTTCTATCAGTAGTCCTAATGTGAGATGGCGATGAAGCATATCAAGCAAGGGATGAAAGAGACACATACATGAACAAGAGAATGAGCCCATGTAACAACACCCCACGAATTCATCATGATTGGTATCCAAAGGTGCGCACCGATACGTTTTGAGATAAAGTTGGATGGTAGTGTGAATATGGTAAAAAGCACGGAATATACCATAATAGTAACATTGACGCCATCATTGGTGAAACCGAGATCTTTTGCAAGATCGTCTGAAATGGCATTGGCTGCAATGAATCCAAAAGTATTAGCAGCGGTAAGGTGGATTTCTTTGTTGTTGACTTACAAAGATTGGTACGATCCATATTGAGAACAAAAGACATGATCAACATGAATGGCATTAATCGGAAATCCAATTTACGAATAATCCTTCGTTCCTCATCCTCGGTCCATTGGAGTGTCTTGTCATATCCTTCAGTGTTATCATCATCATCATCATCGCTTAAGCCTGCTTCAAGTGATGACGATGTGTCAGAGTAGGGATGTTCGCGTGTCTTGACAATAACAATGTCGCTCCCTTTGGAAGTGATGGAAGCCTTGGAGATGGATTTCACGTCAGCAGGTGTCGTCATTTCTGCTTCTCACAATTTAATGGGATGCTACTGCTACTTTCTGTCCTTTCCAAAACGCTTTTATACTTGGCTAGATGCAAATGTCCTTATCGTATTGCGCCATTTGTGAATGATAGCATCACATTACGTGTGCTACGACGCCATATAACGGTATGATTAATGCAAATTTTAGATACGAGGAATGTACACACACCCACATCATCAACTGAAGAAATTGTGCAATTTGGATCACCTTGTCACCATGTTGTGTAACATCGTAAGATGAATCGTTGCAAAAGTGTGTGAGATAAGAGATTGACCAATATGCATCCCGCATGATGGTGTTTATTTTATATTGATATAGTAAAATAGGTTTGCTAAACTATAACTGCTTTTGGTAAAAAGCAAAAGTGCCGAGGGATCAAGCGACACCTGCATTGGTACTACCCATTCGAAGCTTTGGATCCGTCTTGCAAGCTAAAGACATGAGTTCGAACTGGTTTCCTTGCCATTGAATCTTGTGATAGAGCCATTCATGCACTTCTGTCGAAGTTTCGTGAATGTCTGTGAACTCCACCACAGTAAGCAGCGATGGTGCAATTAGATTAATAACAGTAATCAAATCCACACGCGTTAGAATCATCTACAGAGTGATATAGGCTTCTATCTCGTACACACACATTGCAAGTAGCCCAACGTATGATTCCCAATGTCATATGGAGATTATGTTGCTTGGGATATAAGATATAATACGGTCTTTCTGTGAAACGGTTCATTGATCGAACATGAAAGGTATCAAATGGGTATAACACAAAGGCTCGATTAAACAATAAATGACTTTCTCTTTATTATAAAGTATAAAGTTGGTTAAACTAAAACTATGAGTAGATACCTATAGGAAACGTTGATGAGTAACTAAAATACCCACAAGTGTATTCCTCCATCCCTCTTTTGTGATATGTAGCGTGAAGTCAGTCGAAAAGTTGTTGCGGTAGTAGTTTTATCAACAATGATATTCTGACAGCTCCAATATACTAAACTTCATCATTTTCTCCACGCTACTCCTTATATCATCCACCAAATAAAGTAGAGAGCTTACCTTTCAAAACAACATTGAGAATAATAGAAAGAAAGAAACGCGTTCAAAATTTTTCGCCACCCACTCTTTTCAATCCCCATCGGAGCCAGATTGTCCTCATTGAACCAACACAAAGCCTGTCTTTGTCTTTAAAGTCCCTTTGTTATGCAGAAACCACTCACTGCATGTATTGATTGTTATAGCGACATTAAAGATAGAGTAAAATTGGCTTATAGCGATGATCATTTAATGAGATATGACTCTTCCATTCTATGCAACATGAATATATAAAGTAACAGCTGGCAATGGTATAACATCTAATTCAAGAAAGGTATGGTGCTTTTATTGCATCAGATACACGTGACATCTTATGGATATGAACTAAACTAGGATGACTGGTATTCTTGGATGGCTCTTTATGATCTGTAGAGGATATCATTTGATAAGACCGCTTTGATTTCCTCTCCACCCACTACTTCTGGCTCGCTGTTTCAATCGATGGATAAGCAGCTACCGACACTCCCCGCTGCCGATACGCGGTCTCCATCACCATCGATCATGTCAACTCATACGCCTCGTGATGAACTTGCTCGATCGTTTTCACCCCTTGTAGCCGTTGTTGCAAGTCAGGATGCCGAGGAAATATGTCAAAAGAATCACATTCCTTCCTTTGCTGATTTCTTGAAACCATTCGGCAATCACATTGAAGGTCGAGGTGTGTCCCTGTCGTTTTATATAACGTTTTATCACCATGCTCATTATCATTTATAGTGTCTCCACGAGATTGGCAAGGAATACCTATTGCAGTGGATAATTTCAGTGTACGGTTTCGACACGCTGACAAACTCGCAGAACCTAATCATCAAGCGGTGATGGGCGTAGTGGATGATCATGTACGAGCAAGAAAAGCACCTGAAATGCATGAAATAAGGACGCAAGGGGATGTTAATGATGAATATTTAGATAGTAAGTAATGATAACAACACGATTTAAAAGATGATTAACATGTCTATATGATAGCAAGCCTAGATGAACGAATGCCTTGGTATGCCGACTTTAGAAAGCTTGTCATGTCGTTGCGTGGTATCAGTGAACATGAGACCTTTGATCATCCAGTTGCCGTCTTTGTCGCCATATCATCATCCAATCCTGATCCCATTGGTACTATCACTCAACTCTATAATCCCAACATTCCATCCTTCACCATTGATCGTCCTTTTGTCGATCCAAACATCCTGCGATATTACGTGGTCTTGCATGATCCCAACACCACTTCAGATGATCAGTAAGTAATATGAAAGCATGAAATGCATGTAAGATATTAATGATATAAAAAGAGCAAAGGCAACATTTGATAAAGTACAAAAGTCACTGGGTTTACACTGTCATTTACTTCGCATCAACTCCAAACCGAGATCCAACACAACCACGAGCCTACTTGACGACGATGTTGTACCCAATGAACCCGATGCAGATCCAACTATTCGCGAACTATGGCAAGATATATTCGCTGAATCAGCCATGATTGAATCACGTCTTCAAATGCATGCCAACAATGTAACATCAGCAGCAGCATCCGAATCTGGTATATCCACTCATACACGATCGAGTTCTGTATCATCCAACCTTAGCAACAATACTGGATTGCAAAGTCTGAACAATACCCAACCACCCTTTCCTTCACCTACTCCTCTTGAACTCAGCAATGTATCTCTGGAAAGCAGCACATCGGTGGATCGTATTGTTACACCTGATATTATACAAGGAGAGAATGCTGTTTCATCATCCACAGTACAATATGGACGATACCTTACAACAGATGATGTCACATCGTGCAGGGCCATGGTGCGTGAATTTGTTGTTCAGAGCCTGATCCCTTTCATGGAACGTAATATTCAACACTGGAACGAACAAGTGGCTTCAGCAAGACGTGGATTAACTGGCAGATTATTTGGAGCAAGTCGTCGTCTTTTTGGATCATCATCAAGGACACACTCTTCACAATCATTGCAAACCATTGCAGCTACTGGACCCAATGTACCCGCTGGTGTTAACCAAGTAGTGGTGTAAGTTGCAATAGTGGAATGATCATGCGTATACAAGCCATAGTGACCCATGTTTATAGTTATCCATACACAGCTCCTGAAGCACAAATGCGAAAACTTGCCGACTTTGCATTCATGATCCGAGACTACAAGTTTGCACACACCATTTATGATACTGTGCGTCGAGATTATGCTACAGACAAGGCATTCAAATACCATGCTGGCACTCAGGTAAAAGCAAACATAAAACAATATATAGCGTATAGGTCATTGACTTGAAATGTATAGGAAATGATTGGTATTTGTCTATTAATGATGAATCAACCTATGCGTAGTAAAGTCGATGTGGATCGCAATTTCGAACTTGCAGTACAACAATATCTCGCTCGTTGTCGATCACCTTTCCAAGCAACCCGCACTACCATTATTTACTATGAACTACTCAAGATGCATCGTATGTGGAAGGAAGTGCCTACAGCCTTAGTACGCATGACAGGCGAAGATTCAGACTTGCGTTCAGCCTTGTTCTTGGAACAAGCAGCACATTGTTTCCTACGTGCTCCTCGTCCTATGGTGCGCAAATATGGTTTCCATGTAGTGATGGCTGCTCACAGATATGGAAAGGCATTGCAACGACAACATGCCTTTCGATGTTACAAACTTGCTTCGCTTATTTTCGAAGATCGTTTATGGTCGGTGGCCAAGAGTCATATCCAATTTGCATTGGGACGACAAGCTTTCCATTTGGGATTGTTGGAAGAAGCTGCAACGTATTTCGCCAATGTTCTTGCTGATGACAAGCAAACTCCTCAGCAACAGGCAGCTCATATTCGTGAATTCATGTTCATTTATAGGGTAAGTGCTGGAGTAGTCAAGGTTGAATTCTCCCTCTCTCTCTCTCATACACAGTGTCATGTAGCAATACACAAGTCAAGCAGGCATTGATCCTTTAAAGGAATCCATGCCCAATTTGGGATTGCCTGTCATTGATGATCAATGTGTTCAAGTAACTTTATCCAACGAACAATCACATATTGAGAATCAAGACGAATGGATGACCATGGAGCGTGAATTGGTGGAAGAGAACATTGCCGAAGGATTCTTTAGTGGATCGAAGAAAGCATTGGCACTACAACAACATGATGATAATCGGGTGGTTTGTGCTGTAGGAGGTGAGTGTGATTACTCTTGTTTTTGCATTCTATCAAACTCATGCATATATATACTGTAGAGCCTGCCATCGTACACATTGAGCTCCACAATCCATTGCAAGTGCCAATCGAACTCGACAACATTGTACTTGGGTGTGTTCATCGTGATTCCATGAAACCATCCAAAGAAAGTCGGGATGCTAAAGCTGAAGCATATGAAGTCATGATTGAAGGCACATCAGTACCGGATTCGAATGAAATGTTCGACTTTGGAGGCGATTTCCATTTGCAAAAGATATCCAATCTGACCCTGGAGCCATTGGAAAAGAGACAGGCAAGTCATGGGTGAAATATAAAAGTCGTTTTATATATATTAATTTGAGCCTACAGGTCAATTTAGCGCTTGTGCCTCGAAAAGAAGGATCCATTCTCATCAAGGGCATTCACTACACACTCAACAACCTTGTACACACTTTCCGACCCATCATCAAGAAGGGCAAACGACTCAATGACACACTTGAAAATCGCTTATCGGTGGTATATGGATTGGATCATACACTGGATTTGCTTGTCACATCTCCAATGCCATTACTTGATCTTGCATTCCATAGCGTACCTGAAAGCATTCTTTCTGGACAAGTTGTACAAACTGTACTGGAGATCAACAACAAGGGCAATAAGGGATTAACAGCATTACGATTAAAGTCAAGTCATCCCAGTTTCATCTGCATTGGCAATCCAGAGGATATGGACAAGGAGATCTATGGTAAGGAATACATTGTGGGATATGACCAAGATGCAATATGCTTAATGTTTTCTTTATGATAGCGGGACAAGCATCTGGTAACGAGACACTGGCGTTCGACAATAAGCTTTATGATCCGAGCGTTATGTCTGTGCCATTACCTAATGAGGAGAATGACAAGGGCGTGGTGCATTCAGGCAAAACAACTTTGGTCCCTCTATGGATACGCGGTGATCGGATTGGAAAACATACGTTCAAATTTTTGTTTTCTTATCAATCAGAGGTAGGAGTGAAAGAAGGATAGGAAAAAAAAAACATGGCGTGATATATGGTCCGTGCTCATCGCATGATTTATTATCATTGTAGGAAGACAATCCAGCTATTGCACATCGAGTATTGCGTTATACCGTGAATATCCAAGTATTGCCATCACTCAAGATCAATGCATTCACCCGACCCAGTGCAGCTACACCACAAGAGTACATTCTTGGTATTGAAGTATGTGTATCAATGGATCATGTAAAAGAAATCAGGCAATGTTCATTAACCAATATCAACCAATAATAGGTGGAGAATTTACAAGCAGCGGAATTTCACCTTACTCAGCTCAATGCAGCCAGTCGAGTGTGGACTGTTGTACCACTTAGTATCCAAATGCAATCAAGGTAATATGGGCATATGTTTTTATTTATCTTGAGCTAATTGAGATAATCTTACAGCGAGGATGTCAAAGCAAAAACATATATTCCTATGCGACAAACGACCTTTGCATATTATAAGATTTGCAAGCTACAAGAAAGTGAGCATGATCCTTCCAAGTTGACTATCACCAAGCTATCCTTTGTAAGTAAACAATGAATGTGCGTGTGTGTGATTAACAACTCAAGATGAATGTTTATTTCAGGGTGATGCTGAGATACCCTTTGACACTGTACCACTCAAGACCTTTGCTTTAAATTCACGAACATTGTGGCGTCAGAGCACAGTACAAACGCAACATTCACATCAAAACGAGACAGAAGAACCGAGTCTTTATCATCTTGGAGATTTGGATTTGACGTTGTATTGGGATATTCCCAGTATGAAACGACATGGACAACATTATATTATTGGTATTAGTCTTGCCAATTTGTCAGACAATGCTCCTCCTCCACCACCCGCTCGCCCTTCTCTCTCATTAGCTCTTCCCGTTGACGCCAAAGCATGAGAATAAACCTTATTTTTATCGAACTATTATCATCCGTGCACCCAACACTATTTCCCTTACACACATCTTTTCTTCTCACTTTATGCTCTCACGACTACTTGCACTTGGTACACGACCACTCAATGCTTCAACGCCATTGCGACATTGCTCATTACTCTTGTCACGTCAAAGAGCGATCAGCACTACACGGCGGTGTTATTCAAGCATGAAACACCCACATCATCACAATACCAAGGATAATGAGCCATTCAATATACCCAAAGCATTTAAAAGTGTTTTCGACAAAATGTCATCATCATCCAATGGAGGAGGAGGATCCACAAGCAAGAATGCAGGTCACCATGGTAATGGTAGTGGTGGCAACCATCATCCGCAACAACCCCAAATGAATGCAGCTGTGGTGATTGTATCTGCAGTGACCACCTATGCTTTATGGAATTGGATTGTATCACCTGAACAAGGTGCTCGGGAAATTACATGGCAAACGTTTCGAAGTTCTTTATTGGAGAAAGGTGTTGTGGATAGTGTCAATGTGATCAATCATACTCAGGCACGCGTACATTTACGGCCTGAAGCAGTAACGTTGGGTGTTCATCCACAACAAATCTATGCATTCAATATTGGCTCGGTTGAAAGTTTCGAACGACATATGGAAGAAGCACAAAAGGAACTTGGGATCCCTGGTTCAGAACATATTCCTGTCGCCTATCGCAGTGAAGTGGGTATCGTCAACATGTTGTTCCATTTCGCACCGACCATCTTAATTATCGGTGCACTCTATTATATGGCAAGACGTAGTCCTGGTGGTAGTGGTAGTGGTGGTGGTCAAGGTATCTTTGGGATTGGCAAGAGTCGTGCAAAAATGTTCAACCAAGAACAACAAGTCAAGATCAAGTTCAAGGATGTTGCTGGTGCTGACGAAGCCAAAGAGGAGATTATGGAGTTTGTAAAGTTCTTAAAGAATCCAAGTGCTTATGAACGTCTTGGTGCTACTATTCCAAAAGGTGCTATTCTCTCTGGTCCCCCTGGTACTGGTAAAACACTTCTTGCCAAGGCTACTGCTGGTGAAGCTGGTGTTCCTTTCTTGAGTGTGTCAGGATCCGAATTTGTGGAAATGTTTGTTGGTGTTGGTCCATCACGTGTACGCGACATGTTTGCAACCGCCAAAAAGAATGCACCCTGTATTATCTTTGTGGATGAAATTGATGCTATTGGCAAAGCACGTGGAAAAGGTGGTCAATTAGGTGGCAATGATGAACGAGAAAGCACGCTCAACCAGTTACTTGTGGAAATGGATGGCTTTGACTCGAATGAACATGTCGTTGTATTAGCTGGTACCAATCGACCTGATGTATTAGATCCAGCACTATTACGACCCGGTCGCTTTGACAGACATATTGCGATTGATCGACCTGATATTGAAGGACGTGTGGCGATATTCAAGGTGCATTTAAAACCTATCAAAACAACTGAAGACGTGGACCAACTTGCTCGTAAATTGGCTGCACTCACTCCTGGTTTCTCTGGTGCTGATGCACGTAATGTGTGCAACGAAGCAGCACTTATTGCTGCACGACATCACAAGGATCAAGTGACCCAAGTTGACTTTGAACAAGCCATTGAACGTGTGATTGCTGGTTTGGAGAAGAAATCACGTGTATTATCACCTGAGGAAAAAAAGACAGTAGCCTATCACGAAGCTGGCCATGCTGTTTGTGGTTGGAGACTTGAACATGCTGATCCACTACTCAAAGTATCCATTATTCCCCGTGGTGTGGCTGCTCTTGGTTATGCACAATATTTGCCAAAGGATCAATACCTCTTTAGCGAAAAGCAACTACTTGATCGCATGTGTATGACACTGGGTGGTCGTGTTGCTGAACAGATTTTCTTTGATACCATTACTACAGGAGCCCATGACGATTTACAAAAGGTGACAAAGATGGCATATGCTCAAGTATCCACGTATGGCATGAATCCCAGTGTTGGACCACTTTCATTCACTGATCCGCAAGGAGAACAACAATTCCAGAAACCCTTTTCCGAACAAACAGGTGCTCTTATTGATAGCGAAGCTCGTACCCTTATCAACAATGCCTACTCACGTACACTTGAACTATTGACCAAGCATAAGGCAGATGTGGAAAAGGTAGCCAAGCTGCTGTTGGACAAGGAAGTCATTACACGAGAGGATATGGAGCAATTATTGGGAGAACGACCCTTTGTTGAAACAACCGTTTATGATGAATATGTGCGTCCCAAGGTAAATGCACTCTAAAGATTCTGTATGCATAGTTTACTCATGACAATCATAATAGAAATCACCGTTCCCTGATCCAGTCTCTTCCTTACATCAGCCCAATACCCCTTAAACATCCTTCACACTTGTAGCATTTTGTATTAGAGTCTCTGTAATATATTGATATCTTAAATATTGATTTGGGCTTAACCAGCAATAATTCTGCAAACATCACATGAACCAGTGAATGGGTGGCCCTTATTTGTACAGCGTCCCAGTGAATTGGCACCTGTATCCGCCTTATCAACTATGTCCAGTCCCAAACTCATGCAATCTGTTCTTCGTGACAATTTGAAGCATTCACCAAAGAGCGAATTTGACGAACCTTATGTCTTTCCACGAAAGCATTTACCCAAAGTCATGAAAGGTGTGTTTGTGCATATATATGTTTCTTTAGTGTGTGTCATTCAATAGTGCTATCTATATAGACGAAACCAAGACTCCCATTGTGCTTATTGCTTGTGGTTCTTATTCCCCCATTACATACTTGCACTTGCGCATGTTTGGTAAGCAGACACGGCATTGGAGTATACAAGAGAAAAAGGAATTAACAAGATGAGTAGAAATGGCCATGGATCACTTTAAGGAACGGGACGAATATGAGCTTATTGCTGGTTACTTTTCGCCTGTAGCCGATGCTTATAGAAAGGATGGACTTGCTGAAGCCAAGGATCGAGTCAAGATGTGCGAGTTGGCAGTAGAATCGACATCCGACTGGTTGATGGTGGATTCATGGGAATCTCGTCAAGAACGATATCAACGCACAGCTGTGGTACTCGATCATTTCAATCAAGAACTCAATGACGATCGCCTTGATCCCGAATCAAATGAAACAATTCCCGGTGGTATCACTACAAGCACAGGTATATACACGATGACAAGGATGACAAATACAATGATTGACGTGGTGATAATTAGGAGAAAGAAAAAATATCAAGATCATGTTGTTGGCAGGTGGTGATTTGATCGCATCCTTTGGACATCCAGGAATTTGGTCACCAGAAGATGTAAGTTGCCATGACAACACTGCAGTACCATGCTCATTCCTCTATGCATCTTAGCTGCATCACATTGTTGGGTTTTATGGATGTGTCATTATTGAACGAACAGGCACGGATGTCTTTGGATTTTTATTAGCTCAGGACATCTTGTACCAGCACAGGGTAAGGGGAAAAAATATCAAGTTGTAGTAAAAATAACTCACACTGCTCTATTTGTAGATGAATATCGTCGTCATTAAACAACTAATCCACAATGACATTAGCTCAACCAAAGTGAGGTAAGCTTTTCCTGATATCAACCCCACACACATGATATGCTTATCCCGAAACGCATAATTCATATTAGGCTGTTTGTGAAACGTGGCATGTCGATCAAATATCTGTTGCCAAATCCTGTCATCGACTACATTTACAAACGCGAGTTATACAAAATGACACCCAATCCCAATACCCATTAGACTAGATGCATGCATTCTCAATCATTATTATGGCACTCAATAGAACAGCAGCAAGTCAACTCTTTGTTCGCAAAACTTGTATATCACGTACAGCATACAAGGTTATGTTTTCTGTTATTGTTTATGGTATACAAGAAGGGGTGGAAAGAGAAGGATAGAGAGAAGTGAATGAAAGACTACATGGTTTTCTAGATAGTAACCGGGTTGTTGTAAACAAGGGGTGGATGGGGCGAAGCATGGTTACTTTTTACTTGGTCAAGTAGAAAGGATGCGAGTTGAAGGTGCATTCCTCTTTATGTTCAGTGACACCAACGATTTGGTAAAAGTAGGCATCCTTGGAACTGGTGGAAGAGACATTCTTGATGGTGTCCTTGATGCTGAACAATTGATGAGAATCTTCGGGACCATCCCACGAGTCTTGCACCAACTCAGTTGTACGGTCCTTCAGATTCACCTTGTAAAGCTTGAGCGACTTGTATTGAGCCAATTGGGAGATAGGATCGCTCTCTGTTTGTAAAAGAAAAATAAATATTTATCCAAGTAAAAAAATGAACATGTCACTTACTGATGTGAACAGGAACACGCTTGGTCTTGCTGATATCGATCTCTTCACCCAAAGCAGGCTTGGTCAATTCAACACCAAAGCATCCACGACCTACATCCTTGTCGAGATTTTGCAATGCTTCCATGTTGGCAGCATTGTCATGGCTAGGAGAGGAAGCTTTGAAAACCTATATAGACACAATTGTTTAATAAAAAAAATGGATAATGATTGTCATTCTTTGTTTTACCTGGGACATCAAGGTACAGTCGGGACCTGCAGCACAAAAGTTAGCACAACTGGAAATTACCAAATCGAGTAAGATTCTCTTTTGCCCAATTATTATACCAACCTGACTGCGAGTTGTGGACCCACACGCTGAAAATGGTTTAGAAAGGTGATCACTTCATAATCGTTAGCACTTACCGGAATTTGAACTGGGATGGAAGCTGCACGCCTTGTGTCTTGGTGATATCGACACTGATGGAAACGAGTGTTAGTATGTACAAACAATCAATGATGATGACTTACTTGAGAGTGGCCTGGGTGTTGAGTGAGTAGGAACCCTTCCAAGGTGTACCAAGGTACTTTGGTGTGCCATCATTTCCAATCGAGTAGATCTAGAATTTATACATGTGTGTCAAAAATAGAGCAGCGACTCCAACATGATAAACAATTGCCCCTTAAAGCGAGCCGACACGTACATCTACACCGTTAATGACCTTGGCCTCGGAATCAGGTTGGCGATCTATAAGACATCCATGGTTTAGTTGATTCGTTGCCAACCATCATAAAATAATCATCAGCACATACCGACGGTGACAGTGACCTTGGTGGCATCGCTAAATTCTTGTCCTTGGGTAGGACCGGACACGCTAAGACCTACAAGTACCACATGGATGAGTCTACAAGTTGCAAAAAGTAATAGGATGATGATGGCACCTACCGTTACAAAACTTTTTTTGAGCTGCATCAATCTCGTCTTGCAAATCATCTGCTCTAGCAAACTGAGCAGCGGTGGCTAAAAGGCCGAAAAGAGCAACTGTAGAAAGACGCATGATGAAAAGGAAGGCTTGGGTGGGGAAAGAGAAAAGAAAAGAATGAGAGAGGTGTGTGGGATTACAAGAAAAAAAAAAAGGGAAACAAGGAGTGTTAATGAGGAGAAAGAGAGAAAACCGCTAAAAAAGATTGTGATCCTGCAAGTTAGCTTCATTTGCTCTCAACTCCGTCTATACATCCCTTACGAATCAAATGGGTACTCCTCTTCTTGAGATATTCTTGTAAATCATTCAACGTCATCATTACCTGTTCAAATGTGTCATGGTAGTAATATTCATTCTACTGGTTACCATTTTCAATGTGTTCCGCACGCCTTTTTGTACAAGTGGTTCATTTCATGGTTATTGTTGCACTGTCGCCAGATGTAGATGCATACAGTTATCGACGATGATATTAAACTATGCACAGACAATAATGGATGCGATATCCGAGAATCTGCGATATCTCTTTTGCAGAATCAGCACTTTGTATCACCACAAGATTGTAAGGCACAGTTTAGTGCGTGCAACACAATGAATTTATTTACCTCCCAACAACAGCCAAAACAATCCTTACTTGATCCAGCGTGATGTTTCTTTGTTAAGTTCGGCTCTATATTACGATAGCGAGTGCACCTCTTGATCAATCGATACATCCAAGTAGAAAGTCCAATCCAGAGAGATGCATTTGTGGAAAGAAAAATACCTTTGCATTTTATTATGTACTATGCTCTTCTTTACAAGTGTTGATGGAGGTATGTTGGAAATATGGAGAAAGTTGGCCATAAGCATCTTTTTCTTTGAAAGATTGGTATCGTCATGTTTGAACACGTTGTGTTTGATTACGCGAGAGATATAAATGGGGCAACAGATGCATTTGGGTGGTTTGAAAGCTTTCTCCTCATTGACAATTTCTCTCTTTGTTATAGTACAGCGACACTGAATAAAAATGCTGATCATGAATATACTGAGCTCGTATAACATTGGACGTTGTGATTGTGATTTGTCTTGGTCTTGGCAGTATAGCTGATATATGATATCTCAATGCTTGTTGGAAATTCGAGGAAGAAACCAACTTTGAAATGCACGCATGCTGCTAACCGCTTCCTAGGGAAAAATGTCCAATAGGATATTTGGTCACTCACGTTTCTCATGCTGCTCTTCTTTTATACGCTTGAATTCTACATATCTACTAAAGGTTTTTATATTGATGACAAGGTTTGTGTTTTTTCTACATTATATATGGTGAAAATGGAGAGACGAGATTGGATTATCATGCACAAGATGATTTCAATCCAGTGTATCACTTTTGAGCTCAGAATGGAAATGATGAAAATCGCTCCATGTTCTCTTTATACCATCCCAGCCATGAAACCACCTCGTTTGCAAGCATGACCAGAACGAACTTGATTCGACAAATCGACTTTGAGCTGCAAAAGGTGTTCAGGAACGATGGTCGAATTGAAGAGCAATTCAACAATGACCACTGCAGTTTATGCATCACGCCGAAATTAGTAGCAGTTATTGACAACTACAGGATACTGGAAGCATATGCGCCACCTTTGACACAAACGTCAATTGCTTTCGTTACGCCACCACAGACTATCGGTTGATGTTGCAGTTCTTTCGACATAGTATTCTTAAGATACTTGATCCACTTTATCAGTTCAATCAATCATGATTCACATTATTTGCGTTGACAACAATTTCCCACCCCCAGTCCATGCATATAAAAGCAAGATTGTACTCATCAATACGATCTCACATCTCTTTCGTTTATTGCATTGGTAAGACACGGATAGTATTTACTTCACCAGCTGTATTGACCTTGATCATCTTCCATGTTGTCCTTCATTACTTCATTATTTGACGAGTTCATTGTTGTCATGGAACATTATTGCATTTTCAATATCACCATTCGATTCATAGTGTACATGGTACATGAGACAATATAAAGAACATTGCTGCTTGCTGGAAACCAGACCATGAGAAGCACAAGCAACGCCAAATGAGCCAACAATGTGATATCGGTCTTGAGCCTGTACTAGTAAAACGTTAATGGAACAAGTTTGAATGCAACATTGGGACTTTGCATATACCTATTGTACAAAGAAACTTGGAGCGACATAGCAACCGAAGAGAACAGCGACAAATTACCTTGGCTAACGTAGCACACACCAATCCCTGTCTATCAATATTCATTACTATGTCAATAAAAAGCGTTTGTCAGTAAAGAGCAAGTTTTAACATACATTTCTCGATGCATGGCATGAATGGCAACGCGTTAAGGTAGAGAGAGAAGGAGGCGGATCAGGGTACACCATACACATACACCCTGCTCCTCTTTATGCACACATTGACCAATAAGAGTGAGATCCAACTCTTGTCCTTTAACTTTGTTACACAAAGTAGTTCTTGTGCAATTCTTATAGTACTACACTCAAGCTCCTTGACGACTACCAAAGACCCCTTTACTATAGACCATCCTCTTATAACATAAAATCACTTGTATCTCGAAATTATCATAGATAAGCTTAAATTAATTACTTAGCCAGAAATGCACTGCTACCCGAAAAGCACCTATTGACAAAGTAGCAAGTTTGTAATGTGCAATGAGCAATCCACCCCCATGTTCATACCAGGCAAATGGGATCAAAACATTGGGGTCGACCAAAAAAAATTCTGGAGGACCACCCGACAAGTTTTAGCTGGCAGGAACAATCGGTCATCTCTTGAAATGAAGAACGCCTTC